>JAVQJX010178758.1:0-10709 GCA_036025115.1 Ambassis agassizii
CCCCCCCCCCCCCCCCCCCCCCCCCCCCCCCCCCCCCCCCCCCCCCCCCCCCCCCCCCCCCCCCCCCCCCCCCCCGTACGGGCTGGTTAAGGGGATTGGTTGTCATCAAGAAGTGATCACACAAACCCCACGTGAGCAGGTAAAGGCTTCTGAAAGGTCCTACGTCTCTCGTCCGCTTGGTTAGAAATTGGGTGAAGATGCTAACGTGAAGAGAAGTTATTTATTAGAGGCACACACGGCATCTCACCATCCTGCTTACTCAGCTCTCTGGTGGCACTCCAGAGCATAAATCAGCAAACTTACTCCCCAAACATTCATCCTTCTGTTCTTGCCGCTGGCCTTGTGAAGTGTTCAGTATGCGTCGATCATTTATTGCAATCAAACACCCACCCCAAATCAAGGGTTTTCCATCCTCTTAGTTCTCAAATGTGACTTCCCTTAAAAAAACATCCCATCTGTGCTGCACGACGAGGTAATGGAGGGGAACAGAGTTTTGGGAAGGGGAGCAGAGATACACCCAGCTGTTCCCCCAGTCAAACGAACAGTGCCAGTCCTGGCTCTAGTTACCCTATCTTGTTAATCCTCTCATCACACCTATCCTCCAAGCAGCCATCCAATATAGCTGACTTCACACCCCGTATGATCCACCTCTTGTAGCCAATCAAGGGCAGGGGTGTTGCTGGAGTGGTGGACACATGAAGCACTGGGATTTAACCCAGTTAGCTTCCTGTTTCAGTCAGAGTTTTGTATAGATAGGCTACTGAAATAACACAGCTCTTGGACTAGACCTACACATTCAAAGTGATTTTTGTTTGTAGTTACGTCTGCATTGTGTAGGCGTTTCAGTACATGCAGTGTCTGCAAGAACATGATGTTGCAGTTCACACTGACACACACTTCAAAGTCTGAGCGATTCCCCTTCACATTTAAAGACAAATAGTGGAGATGCCTCTCTTTGAACTGTCCATGAAAATCTATGAGAGCGATATCTTGACAACCAACTGCTCACTTTGGATGATTGACACCTCTAAAGAACCATCAGAGCCAATAGAATCACCAAAACAAGGACAGGATCACAAGGACAAAGAGTTCCTGTATGAAACTCTGATGGGCATTGTGTACTAGGTCAAAATGGCCCAAAAGGATCAGGTTTTTCCTTCATACTTTGACTGCTAATTCAGTGAATTTTGATCAGCCTCACAGTGCTGTGATCTCAGCTTTCATTCAACATAGTGTTTGTGTGTGTAGCAAGTACACACACCGTATATACTAACTATGGACAGAGCATCATCACCCATAGAGCCATATTTTGGTTTCTCTAAGTTTTTAAAGGGTCTGAACTCCTGATGGCAGCTGAAAATTGCATCTATAATAACGGCACATTAGTTTTCCTGTAAATGTGTTAACCATTATGTCTTCATGTGTTGGTGATCTTTTCCTAAACCCTTAACCTGTTTTTTGTTGTTGTTGTTGTTGTTGTTTTTATCGCGGGTGAAACAAAATGTGAAACAAAATGTAACAAAATGGTGAAAACAAAGCAACTGGTGATGCCAGGGGGGCTCAAACCTCGGATTTCTTGGTGAAAGCCCACTTCTTTGAATACCCTTACAAAATCCTCCACTCACCTACTGGCTCTTATTTTTGAGGCTTTATCAGTCTCATGTTCAGAAGAGGTTGGGGAATATGTTGTTTGTAGACGAATAGCCTTGAGTTGTATCTGGCAGGCATATTATCGACCATATATACCTTTTTTTTTCCTGAGGAAAAATTCACCCCTAATGCCTATTTACACTATGTGCTATAATTGTAAATAGCTTCATGATTAGTATGTCTTTAAATGACTTCAGATGATTTCAGCATTATTTTGCCCTCTGCAATTTCTCATTACCGATGTTTTCCTGATGGACTGACCCTGGTCTACACTCATGTGAAAGCATAATAAATTCTTCATATCTGTATGTTCACAGATTTGCCATTCATTTATTTCACTGCTTGTAACTAAACTGTACTATTGCCAAGAACTAACCCTTTAAATTTGAATCAACACATTTTACTCACTACACAAAGCCATCCACTACGCCGATCCAAAAGCTGCACTGAAGCTGTCAAGGCCAAAACTGACTAACAAAAAAAAAAAAATTAAATGAAAAAATCACCACAGTCAGAAAGACCTTTTTCATTTTCTCATCTTCTCTAAAAATTGTTTACTGGTAGATAAGGTCCCAGGGGAAAACTTGTATAAAATACCACTTCCTGCTCCTCCTGTTTTATGCTCTCCATTATTCTAGCAGGGCTGATAAAGTATCGGCTTCTAAGCTTGTAAACCATTATGACCTTTAGTCTGCAGGCTATTGTGGCAAGGCAAAACAAAGGCTGGTTGACAATTTACCAGCTTCTACAGCAGGCGAATGCCAGAACAGAATTCTAAAATATGCATTAGTGACACTTAAATGATTACTGAGAATACTGATAAAACCTTAATTTTAGATTTGGCTTTAAGAAGTTTTAGACACTGAGAATTGTCAGCTAGCAGGGGACATCAGTAAATGGATTCCTAACCATTCAACTAGCCTTTTTTGAAATAGAATTAATCAATGAATCATAGAAAGAAAAGTATTATGAGTTTGAGCCTCTTTATTCTGTTGCATCCTTGGCGGCTGGCGTATTTTTATAGAGCACTTTATTTCTCAAATGTAATATCTCTTTCTTCTCTGCCTTCTGAGCATTCCCTAAAACGTAAATCCATTCCAGACTTGCGTGCTCCGCAGTCCGCAACGATTCCACCGTCTCGCAGATTAAGGCAGAGTGATCCAAACAACTTGGCAACACTCTTCCTGACACTGCACTGATTTGCAAACTGATTACCATGTAAGAAGAGTAAAGGGGAAAAAACCCACAGCAGTAGTGGATCTGAAGAGATGTCAGGGTTTTTTTTTCTAAAAAAAAAGGTGCATATAACACAGAAAGTGGAAAAGAAGCAGAACTTGGCAGGAAAAAAGGAAGGAAGGAAGGAAGGAAGAAAAAGGATGCAATTGCACTGATTGAGAAAATGGGATGCATAAGATGGAGAGAAATGAGTGTCTGCTTTTAGACAAAAACTGCATCATCTGACGTAATCTCTCTCTGACGCTGAGAGAAGGTCAGAACATTAAGGCATCGCTAACAGAAGAAGTAACACTTTGCCAGAAATAAATGTCATGGAAAAGTCTATGATCCCATGTTGCCGTGCGGTATCTTGTGTCTGTGTGTGTGTTTATGTGCTCAGCCATCAGCCTGCAGCCAGCCTCTCCATATGTGGTCGGGCCACAGTCCAGAGAGCTCAGGTAATTTGACGGATCGTGCTACTCAGGCTGGTGATGCTTGCAGCTCTCCCTTGCTAGGGATTGTTTCCCCAAGCTTGTTTGGCCAGCCTGGCATGCCGACATAAGATGAATAGCGGTTCCTTCTACCGGCCTGTCTGTGTCTGATCTGTCCTCACCAACGCTCCAAGGTCAGCCAGCCGCGGAGTTGTGGGGAATGGGAATGTGGACCTGGGAGGCCCTGTTGGACGGCTCACTTGTGAAGAGAGAGAGAGAGAGAGAGAGACACACACACACACACAGAAAGAGAGGGAGAGATAGGGGCATAGGTAGGAGGCTGGTGTGTGTTTGTGTGTGTGTATTAGAAGACAGATGTCAGGGAGTCTACAAGCATGGTACATGACTTGGGTCTGAGCAGGTCTATGTGTGCCCTCTGTTTGTCCTGTTGGTTTTCTGTGTGTGAAAAGAAATGGAAAAAAATGTGTGAAACACATCAAACACCATCAGCATGCTGCTGAGACGGAGCCTGCCAACATGCAGTTTGCCCGGCCCACCTGCAGTTATATGTGTTGGTCTCGCTTTGGTTTCTTGAACCTCTTGGAATAAAAATGAAGGCAACTTTCTGTCCTGTTAGGAGTGTAACCCTCAGCCTTAACGGATGACTGGAAGGAAGAAATGAGCTGAGAAAGTTGACCTCCAAAATAAACATTTAACTTTAAACTAAACAAAATACTATGTGAAAGATGAGGCTGCATTGGTGGAGGAAGCTGCTGCAGAAGAACATGAGGGAGAGCAGTGACAAGGATTGAGTCATGTTTGTGAATCAATGCAAAGCATACGGCAGTCAGCCACAGCTAAGAGAAACCTAAAGTTAAGGACATTTTGTAAAGGTTTTTATAAAGCTGTTTTTACATATTTTTCCCTCAAGAACCAAAGAAAGACAGATTGCTACCCATCCAGTATTTAAAGCCCCACCATTCACCACAAACAAAAGGGGTGCTAACCACAAAATCAGTACAAAACATATTCAAATAATATATCCAAAGTAATTGAAATGTCTAAACTTTCAGCATTCATTTAAATTACTTGTGATAAATTAAATAAAAACAAACAAACCAAATCCAATCCCCCCCATCTATGTTCAGTCCACTGGGCTGGCCCAAATGATCCTGATTGAGCACACCTTGGCATCATCATGCTCTCATCAACACCTCAGACTGATGGTATAGGAAAACATACAAACTAATGTATAAATGAATACAACAAATATGGTAAATATACCTTCTGACATTTGCTTCCTGAAAAGTTTGCCCACTGTTCTAAACCATGTTGTGGCAAAGTGTGTGTAAGGACAAACCATCTGTGATGTCATTCATAGGTTTCTCAAGAGCTGCTGTGACTCCATTTGGCCTTTACAGAGCCCCCTAGTGTTCATTTGAGTTAGTGTGTGTAACCTTTGCCTGTATATTTGAGTTTCAGGGTGATTTGTCTGCTCTTATTGAGTGGAATCTCTTAGCAGTGGCCCATCTTGGATAACCTTGGGTAGATTTACTGCAAACTTGTTTTGGAAATTTCTATCCGCACCCACAGCCTGTCTCCACAACCTTATTTCAATACACATTTTGGATAGCAAAGAAAACAGGATTTGAAAAGACTGAAGAATTACACAAAGTATATCATATTACTTTTTTGATTGTTTGGATGGATGAACTGAGGGAATTGTTCCAAAAACAACAACTTGAACCAACTTGAGTTCAGATGAAGAAGTTTAGGAGATAAAAGAGACACTAAAACCTTTCAATCTCTTTAGGAGGACTTGGTGCTAATGTGATATTACTTTGGACAGCTTTAATCAACAGCACAGCTTATACATGCTGCTGTTGTTCTTCTCTCTTGTGCATCACCTGAGGCTTAAACCGCTCCTTTCAGATCATCCTCTGAAACTATGATTGGACTTTCCAGTTGGTGGTCAGAGCCTGATGTCTCTAGCCTGAGAGGAGGAGCAGACGTGACTCGCACTAAGAAACCAGAGTGACACATCTGTCAAACAAGTGTCAGAGAATCGGCTTAAAATATATATATATATATATGCCATTTTTGTTACTGTACCGTTGTGATGTGTGTTTTCCTGTGTTACCTCTCATCAGATCTTTTTGTGATAAACTTGCTCTTGGCTATCACCCTACACCCACATGATCAGACGTGTGTAGTTTGTGTGTATGTGTGCGTGTATATATGTGCGCCTCATGAATGTACTGTATAAATGTCACTAGATCATGTCTTTGTGGATGCGGCTGTGTAAGTATAGCTCAGAAAAATCAATTTTGCGCCTCATAAGGGTAAAACAAAACCACACATTTCTTTTTTTTTTTTTTCTCATATCTGAACATGTTAGCTAAGCTTTACTTTCATAGCCTACCCTACAAATCATGTGGTATTTTGCCCTGAATAATGCAGTTGAAAATTGCAGTACTACATGTGGATGGCACTCTTTCTACACTTCATCATATATTTTTTATCAACTGAGGAGGGGCTTTAATTGAAAACGAATTCTCTGACTCAATGTTTGATTTGTTGTGCTTTGCAATTAATTATTTTCTTGTTTTTAGAAGCTATGTTCAGGAAAAATTGTAACCTCTTGTAGTGTGTGAGTGTTTGCAGTAACCAGTAATTAGAATTTGATGTTTTTCCAAATGTGCAGTCCAGCCTGTGCATTCCTCAACTTATTTCATCAGCCCTCACTTCACCCTCTGTCCCACTCACTCTTCCTCTTAACTAACTCCCCCCCCACACACACACACACACCGCCTCCTCTCCCCTCCACACCCTGCCATCGGCGCTCTCCCCCCCTTGTTCAATCTCTGTACTGTCAGTTTGTGGCTCTCGCTTCTCCCTCAGTCATTGATCACGGTGGCAATAGCATTGTGTTTGCTGGTCTGGAAATGTGTGTCTCGGCGGGGAAGAGAAGGAGATCAAACACTTTAATTACAGCAGGCTTGTAGGTGGTGCCAGCTACAGGCAGCAGTCATGTAACAAGGACAGGTGGAAGAGAAACACCTGGGACAACATGGACTCGTCTTATGCACTCAGTCACAAGCGTGCGTCATAAACACATCATAAACACCTAGCCCTTTATATATACGTCCTGCTGACATTGATGGGAATGTGAGTGCACAGCTGAACATTTATAGCAGAGGAAATAAGTCATTCATGTGTGCAAACACCACAAATGCATTAGCATGCATAAACAGTAAAAGTCAGTATGGGCATGAACACGTATGCATCTTCATAAATCATTTCTCCTCTCCTTATCAACCTAAACAGCTTGGTCTCCTGCTAAAATTGCAACCTGCGGTAAGACCTAAAACCCCCTTATTGTTATTCAGCCTTTATCGCTCTACTGATTCATTTGTTGGGCCCGCAATGATCCAGCAGAGAAGTACACTGAAAGGAGGGAAAGACTTGACACAGAGTAGAGCTGTGATTGATGCCTCGTCTCGTTCATCCCAAATGCTGACTCAAAGCTTCAGACAATGTGGGAACCAACTCTCTATTTCACTGGTGTTCTCTCTTGCCAGGTTGTACCTTCCCCGTCACTCAGGACCAAGTCATGACTGCACACGTTGTCAAACAGCTGATCAGATGTACGAGACACCCGGGAATTACAGAGTTAGGAAGACCGCCAGTCGACAGGATGTTTAAAAGTTATGTGACCTCAAGGTCGAGCAATTAATCCTGAGAATATCTACAGGGCAGGTTTGAATGGATTGCCTCTTTACAAAGATGTATAAAAATTTAAATGGTTCACAACAGAGAAAGACTTTTAAAAAAAAAAAGGCAGAATTGTCTGCACTTTCCAGAAAAAGTAATAAAAAAATCATTTTATTCTATATGTTTTAATAAAAATGAGTCAAGATGTACCAAAATTCTTCACACCTGACTGATGAGTTTTTGTGTATTCTGCAGGCTTTCTGAGCAGGAAAAGCTGTTCAGTACAGATGCAAAATAGCCAAATATAAATAACATATGAAGGTCTGGGCAGAACATAAAAACATATTGTACATAGAGTACATGCAGGACAGGAAACATTTGTGCTTAAAAAAATATGACGTCTAAAATGGCTTGAGGTTAATAGGGAAACGTCAGCTCAGAGTGAGAGATCTGTAAAAGATAACATGATGAAGGGAAAGGTAAAGTGTTCCAATTACACAAAGCTGCAGAAAACCTTTTGCTGGTTGGACTCTGATATAATTGTCCAGGTTTGCTTTGTATGGTTTCTGCCTTAATAAGCAAATTAAGTGAATAGTTATTTTACTCTGGTCTGGGCAATGAAGTGTTTTCATTTTTATTCCATTGATAGAAGTGAAGCAAAATGTAATCAAGGAGACCAATTCCATCTCATTGTTTGTGGACATAATTTATATTTTCGGAGAGATCCTCCTCCGAGCGGTGCCATCCCTCAAAGGCCACGAGAAAATAGAAAAGATAATTAGAGATATGTGAATGAATACATGCAAAAGGAGGATTGCATTATTTTGCTATTTCATTAAAGCATTACTTTTTATCTGCTTAAATGTACCTTTTTTCTTCCTGATAGTCTCACAGCGACAAATACATATCAGGTTTAGGGTTGTTTCGCCTGGCATGCACCACAGAAATGGATTTTTTTTTCATAAAGAAACAAGGTCTTTGATATGGCGGATCAATTTTTCAGAAGTGTTTTTCTTTGATAAACAAGGGCCTTTTCCTCACCGGGTGAGCACAGGCGCAGGCATGGACGTAACCCAGCACATGTTGGAGCGAGAGCAGTCAAAGAAATTATGGAGAAAACAGAGAGAGAGGCAGGAAGGAGTGAAGTGTTGGAGAGGAACAGATGAAGATGGAGGCAGCAGCAATGAAGAGTAGAGAATAAATATTTATGCCCTGTAATGTTTCTGCATGACGGATTCCATATTATATTTGAATGTGAAGCTGCACCTCAACCATGAGGAATGTGTTGGCAATGAATTGCACACCACACCAATAAAGCACATTTGGAGATTTGGAAAGAAAGGGGAAGCGTAAACAGATAGGAATGCTGCACGGGAGGGAGAGAAGGATCGAGCATGAGAGGAACAGAAGGAACACCAAAGAACTGATATGAAAGGAGGAGCAGAGGGAGGAGATGCAAACAAAACACAGACAGACAGAAATTGACATCACGGCTACGCCAAATGGGACAACGCGCATCGAACAGATCGAGATTGTGTACACAAGGAAAGATGGCAAAAGAATAAAAGGAGATGTGTGGCCTGCGGAGTGAAGGGCATCAAATGAATAGAAGGGTGCCCAATGGAGTGTGTGTGTGCGACTGGTGTCAGGGATAGGAGTGGGCTGTGGGAGTAGGGTGGGTCCATAGAGCCAGCTAAGGGAAAGGAAAGAAGAGACAAGGCCCATTAACAACATACCATGTAGGTGCTTTTGGACATTTAAACATGATGGTCTGTGGAGACCAAGAGGAATTTTTTCATTAACTCGAGACCCATTAAAGAGATAGTAGCTACCAGGATCACTCAGGAAAGGGCGGCAGTTTGGGTCTGCACTAACAGGAAGGAGGACAGTCTTTAGTTTGGAGCTACCATATTGTTAATATAATGATTTCCATTCTAATTAAATCAGCATTATAAGAGGGCAATTTGTCAGTATTGAAACATCTGGCAGCCATCTTTGGTGATATCAATACACAGTCAATCGTTATCGTTGTGGCAAAGAAAATCAGCCTTGTAACATGTTGTATTGGAAACTGTATGTTTCTGTGTGTTGTGCTGATGAAAGGTTAAGTTAAAGCCAGGATAAATTTGCACTGTCTAGCCTGCAATGTGCAGAGGCGTGAAAGTGCAAAAACATCGTCCCTCATTTCCCTGTAAGCATCAACTATTTGTGATATACTATGTTCAATGCTTGTTATTGGATTATTCTTCTTCCTGTTGTAGTATGTAAATGGCTGATTTATGATTTTGTCTTTGGGAGACAGACACACAACTCCTTTAATTTGTGTCCCTGTTTCCTGTTGAAAGATTAATAAACATCCTTCATTAGACTGAAGTTTCAGATCTTTTGTTTTAAAGACATTAATAGTAATAGAGTAAAGACACAATTCCAGAATTCCATTGTTTTAAACGCCAAATACAGGCAAAGAGGTGAAGCGTGAGTGGAGCTGAGGTGCTCAATCCTAGAGATCATAATTTATATATATATATATATATATAATATTATTAAGACAAGAGTGATCGATAACAATTCACCCCAATATAGTTGTCAAAATATAAGACCAAACTGCCTGTAAACATGTTTATTTCTGCTGTAAAGTTGGATATTATTTAACATCCTCACTTTAAAACGAATGACACGATTATTGATTTTAGTGCTGTAGCCCACAAACCTCAACAAGGCAGAGTGTGAACACGATTTGTCAAAAGGCACAGCAGTGCCTTCACTGTCAACACGTCCCTCTTGGAACTGTCTTGCGGGTCTTGCAGTCAATGTTGTCCTTTTCCATAATCTACTGGTTCAGCAGTCTCAATATAAAACATAAAAATGCACTTGAAAGCATTGTCAAGAACAGGCAGGCTCACAGGCAAAACACAAAGAAGCCTGTCAGACCTGTTTAACAGTAATGTTCTTAATCGAGCCCTAACTGTGCTTTTAGACAGCGGCCACCCTCTGCAGAGTTTATGAATTCTGTGCTCAGAGTCCCTGCAGACTGCCAAAGATGAGGAGAAGCAAGTACAAATGCTTCTTCCAAGCACAACCAGATCACTGAAGTCTTCCCTCTCATCGTTATCTGATGGGTAATTGATTTATTTATTCAGAATATACACTCTTGTGGTACCATTATGTCCATGCTCTATATTAATAAAGTTTGAACCGAATCTTTGTCTATGGATATTCGGTTGCCTTCATGTCAACCAGTTTGTCCCATGCTATTTTTGTGGCCAAAACATGATTTAATAGAGGCACCATATCCCTTTCTATGCCACAAACCTGGAGTTGTTGAAAGAAACCTTCTGCCACCTTTGTTGCCTAGCAACCTTTACATCTGTAGTTTTTTGAGTGTTCTTTAAGTGAATCCTGGGACAGGTTAGGTTGTGAGGTATCCAGTAGTTGCTTCCTCTCGCGAGCCTCTAAAGCAGCCTCATCCTGGTCAGTCTTTGAAAGACACAACATTGAAACAACACAGCTTATATGTCATTTTAAGTTAAGGTGAATATCAACCAGTCCTTGTGTTTCGAGTGTGATGAAGTTCTGATGAAAACACATTCTTTTGTTGATAGCATTCAGATGATGCTTCGGGGAGATTTTCCCTCTTTTTATGCTAAATAAACAATTTGAAAAAACACTGAGATAGCTGAAAATGTCAAAACAGCAGGA
>JAVQJX010178810.1:0-11214 GCA_036025115.1 Ambassis agassizii
TATAAAGCAGCTTTACTGCGGCTGGACAGTCAGCTTCAAGCTGCTGTCTGTCTGTGGAGGCACAGAGAAGATTCTGGCAACGAAGCTGGAGGATATTAGAGTCGAAATGTGTGAGGCGACTGAGCTAACAACTGAAAAGATCAAAGTTTATTAAATGTAGCTTCTTTTCAATTCAATCAAATTTCAAGAAAACGGCACCGATTCTTCTTCGGCTTCTTCGTGCAGACTGCACGTTTCGGTACTTCACCGCCCTCACAGGTGGAGGAATTACCGTTAATCACTGAGCCAGCTGCGCCTCAGTCAGTTGAAACTGCTGGGCAGCAGCGACATAGAAATTATGATTTCATTGTTTATGTATTTAGTAATTGAATTTATTTCTTGATTGACGATGACTGTATGATTTGTATGAACTGAATATGATTTATTAAAGGGAGCAGGGGTATTCTCTGGGGGGGCCAGTGGGGTGGCCAGCAGTTTTCCAGGGGTGGCCATGGCCCCCCCTTGGGGGCGCCACTGGTACCATAATGTAACATGTAATACAAGGATAGAGCGCGGACAGTGGAATTGGTTTCTCATGACTGATGGTAATGAAAGAAAGCAGTCACATTACAAATGTCTTCCCTTCTTTACCATCTAAACCTGCAGCAGTCTATACTCTTTTCCTATGAAAATTAGGGCTCAACTTTACAGCTGGGATAGTCTGGATATTTGCATTAGCCACTTGTATGGAATTAGCTCAGGCTTGTCCATGTGCACTGGCCAGTGTAATGAATTTTGCATGGGCTCAGGGGAAGGTTACTCTGTTGGTTTTCAGAGTCTTCCGCGTGGAAGCATTTACCATCAGTCCCTTGTGTCACCACTTGAATTATTTAACCACATCTCTAATTCATACATGTGCTGCCTCAGTGCGGAGTGAGCGCCCTCACTGCAGACTTCACACCTTCTCAAAAAATGGTAAAAAAAAAAAAAAAAGAAAGAAAATGTGAGAAACTGGTTCTTGGATAACCTAGAAAACTGTGAGAAACTTCAAGGCCTGCATGCAAAGAGTTACCCTGCTACCAGATCTGTTTGCTGTGCTATACACAAAGAAACCCTGGCTAATACTATAACTCACTCGGGGTAAGTTAATGATTATTTTGATATGTGGGCAGCTCAGGAAAAGGAAAGAGTCTTAAGTAAAACATGCACCGGCATCTTCTGAAAACAGATTTTTTTCCGGGCTTGGTTTCCTTTATAATAGCAAACAAAAAGTGTGTGATGGAACCACACAGTGTTTGATCATGTTAATGTTTTGTAATATTTCCTGGAACTGGATGCATAATGGAAACTTTGTGGGCTGGTCCACTGGAATTTTAATTACTCTTCTAACAGGAATCCTTTTAGTTAGCATTGTTTAAAAAGTTCATTAGACTCAATGAAAACAAAAACATTTCCAACAATCACTGAACAATTCCAGGTTGTCAGTAATGAGCCTAACAAAGGTCAAAAATCACCAAAAAAAAATGATTATCAATACTCAATTTCACAGCCACCGCTCATGCACCATAATCAATATGCCGTCCCTCTGCAATATCATTAAATAGCCTATGCAGCAGGCTACAAAGTAGATAAAAAGTGTCTCTGAGAAATTGATCATTTTCAACCACCACAGAGAGTGAGTGAGTTTTTGAAGTCATTCCAGCTTATTGCATTAGCACTGAGGTCTGAAGCTGCAGTCTTCAAGAACCACTTTGACATTCATGAATTCCAGTTTAGTGCTAACAAACATACATTTCAGCTATATCGCTATTTAACTTTATAATTCTGCCCAGTGGCCTCATTAAATTCTGTTCGATCATGAACAAACTGAAACTGCATACAATGTCCCATACTGAAAGGTTATTGAAGGTTTATATGGCTCATCTTCAGGGCAAATACATGTTGCTCTCAGCTGAGCTCGGTGAAAACCCAGCTCGTTGATATTCAGTGGTGCTCTGCATGGCCTTGCATTCAAAGGCAGACAGGGGGGGTTTAAGAGCAGTGCCTGCACTAACCCAGTGAAGGTCATCTGCAGCCTAGCAAAGCACAGGAAAAAAAGAGTTCAGCCCTGCATTCATCCTGCACACATCAGCAGAATCTCGCAGGGTCCAAACTGGCAGCATGTATCAATTAGAGGAGGGCACAGGGGACTGTGAAGGTGGGCCCATCCGTTCCCCCACTCAGCACTTCCACATTGATTAGCTCTTTCCTCATCTAGAAAGCTGTGCGAGCCCCATCCACTCCAGCCATCAAAACTCCCCAACCGGAAAATATTCCTCCTAAAAAGAGGCCACACTTGTCAAAAGTGAGTGCTGACTCCAAGTATCTTCGCACTCCTCCACTGGGCACTCCTCATACTGTCTGAAAATCTATTTGAAATATATTAAGAGCCTGTGATGTGAATTGATTACTTTGCTAAAGTTGCTTTTGACAACTGGAGTTGTGTTTATTAAACCTCTGATGTCAGCTATTGCTTGGTTAAAGCTTTTTGGATTTGGAAAGCGCACAGGTCACCCCATGGAGTTGTGCCTTTTTTCATGTATATGCCCACTGTGTGGGAACCCTTCTGAAATGAAAATATTCTTTAAAAAAATATTTAAGCTGGAATAATGTATCAGTAATGGTTGAGCCAATGCCAGCTGGGTTGACCATCCATGAAATCTGATGGTGGTATGTGGCAAGTGGTCTCCTACAGCCTTCAAGCCTCAGTGATCTTCAGCTTTTCTCATGTGAACAGCAGCATCAAACACACCACTAACTTACTACTTAAGCTCAGTTGTAAGGACATTGAAAGGATGGCACGAAGCCAACATTATACAAGGCAATAGAACCTTTGTATTAAGCAAATAAAGCAGAAACACATGCACGGGCCGTATAGATAACTGATGTCTTTAACTTTTATTTGTCTTTGTCCATACAGGAGGAAGAGATACCAGAGTTAGAAATTGACATAGACGAGTTATTGGAACTGTCAGATGAAGGACAGAGAACCCGGCTGCAGGTAAGATTTTGTAGATCAATATTACACCAGTACATCAATCTAAATAAGCAATTTTTCTTATTTCAAGAATGAAGTTCCCTTAAGTTAAAATAGAGTGAGAAAGGACATTGCACATGTCCATTCAGGTCAAAGACACCTCTGCATATACAATTATCTACTATGTGCTTAAGAAGCTCTGACCCATGCTGGAATCCAGTGTTGCAATGTTTGCAGTGAATAAACAAATGTTGTTAGAGAGCCTAATTCTGTTTGCTGTCTTTGTTAGGAATTATTGCAGGAGTGTGGGAAGCCAAAAGAGGTGAGACTTGGAAAAAACAATGTGATTTGTCATGTGATTGTGTTTTTCTTTAAAGAAATATCACATAGAATTGTTATTTTCTCTGTCTTCTGCATAGGATTTCATCAATGGGCTCCTCTATAGGATAAAAGGTCTACGAAAAATGTCAGGTCCCTTGAAGAAATAATTATAGGTCAAACTGAGAATCAAGACAAGTCTCTTATTTTCCCTTACCCCACACGTTAACCATTTGGATGCCTGTATGAGCGACGAGAGGGATGCTTTTCCCGTCCTCTTCCTGGGTCAGCATCAGTCTAACACTGGGTTTTGAATGGATTTTTTTATTATTATTATTTCACTTTAATTTATGGACTGCTAAAACATGTCTCCCATTAACATATCAATAACGCACATGTGATAAAAGCTGTACTGACAAACACTCAGACGGACTGTTTTTGGTGTAAGACTGTACATTTTCGGTTGCCTATTTATGTACATAAATATTTTGTTCAGATTACAGTGTTGTCGAAATAAAATTGAACATTTTCAAAAACAAGACTGGTCATGAATTTCGGAAGAGTTACAGCTGATCTTCAACAAAGTGATGAGACAATATGATCAAAATGAATTCCACAGAATAAATAAATATCGGCACGTACATTACACTCGTCAATTTACAGTACTATTTAAACTACCCCTGTTACCACACTTGCCCTTTATTGCTGTTCTAAAACACAAAGAATTGTTTTCTACTTAGTGGAGACATTCCTATAGAATGAGCATATCATTCTCAGGATGTAAGCGTTTGCGTAGATTTTTCAACAGAGTGGGGGGAAACACAGGAGACGTTGACATGTCAAGTCAAGGAGTAAACACAGTGAAATCAGTGGTAGGATGTTCCATTAAGTATGCATCCATTATCCTTATCCATTTCCTGTCTGTGGTACGTGTATAACAAGGCCAGAAAAAAACAACAACATGCTAACGGCCTCAATAATGGAGCCAGCCCCCGGAGGAGAGTGTAATTGTGGTTTCTCCTCAGTTAGCTAGACAGTAATGTACACTGATGAAACTGCACTCTAGCCCTCCCGCTGTCACATGGGGTCTTTTGGTGGAGGGCTCCATTACAGTAATTTGTACGGTTCTCCCCCACTTTGCCTTCTCTGGCACAGAAACCATCCATACTGCAAGATGACGCTCCTGACAGTGTCAGGCTGAAACACCTTCTTCAAATAACGACAGTGTTTAATCAAAAAAAGGCTTCTGTGTTAAAAATAAAACTAAAAAATTGTTGCTTCATTGAAATTACACATAAGGACAAGAACACTCATGTCAGAGTTGCAGCCAAACATAGATTATAAAAGTGACTGCAGTGCCAAAAGAAAACAAAGCCCTCAGCAATCCTTTTATGCAGACTCCTCTATGCTTCTTCAGTCAAGAGCTGACAGTAGTCTGGGACTGTGCATCATAATAGATGTGCTTGTGATATGTCTGCTCTCTACATGTGTTGTAAAAACTTTAAATGATCAAAAGATGACAAGTGCAAAAGTGCACCTTAGATGAGCTTTTGTTGGCATCAGTAAGTAGGACAACTTAAAAAAACAGCTGTGTCATTCTGCTGAATACTGTGCAGCAGCCTTTTCTTACTAATTTCTATGCAATCCACAAAAATGATCTATGTCTCAGATAATTTACAGCACATATTACATTTTATTTAAGCTACATGGGTGTATAACCTGTGCTCTGCTACCGAGTACTGGTTTTTAATTGATAAACATTACTCTTAACAATTACAGAAAAATGATGCTGTTCTATCTGTGAATTACTGGGTTCTAGATTACTGGGTTCTGCTTATTAGTGTTGCTGTTATTAACAATATTAGGTCACTTAAGGCTAAAGGGCAAGTCTAATGATGACAACTGGCCAAAGCCTGATGAGGCAAACACCTGCAGTAAAGTCTCACTATCACGTCTTCCTCTTCTTCTTTGGTGCAGTGTAGTTTGCGGTGCGATGCTCCAACCTGTCATATTTATCATGGCCTTCCCTGGGGAGATAATGGAGTGTGGATTGATAATTCATCAGACTAAATACTTTATATTCATGCTGCTAAACAGTATGGCAGCAGCCTGCCTACAATTTATCTGGGTCATGGTATGCATTCCAAATCACAGGCTTCTTTACACACAAGGATCTTCTTTGAGATCAACACAAAAACACAACACCAAATTGTCATTGTAGTTATTATGATCAATACCTGAAGCAGCGGTTACAGTAAAGGTCCCCATCGCAGGTGTGACAGCGCAGTGTGGCATCTTGGTTACAAATGCAGCACCATGGAAGCTCTTCCTCATCACTGTCTGGTGGCTGATGTGCTACAGCAGCTGGTAAAAGCTTGCTCTTGGGTGCAGGAGCCACAGCCTTTAAAACACATCACATCAACAGGAGTGTAATACCCCTATAAGAGCATGAAAACAAATAATTTAGTTTTGCTGTGTGTTGTTTAGTACCGGTTTCTTAGAGGTTTTCATCTTTTCTGTGTTCTTTGGTCCGCTCTGTTCTAAAGGTATGTTGTAGCCACTGGCCTCATCCAATGCAGCTTCTTCAGAAAGCTGAAACCAAAATCATGAAAAAAAGAATATGTGGTTAACATGATGAATGATTAAAATAGCAAAATAGCAGCCCCTTGTGGTTGCACTTGCCAGTCATGAATTACGGTTTAGCCTTAAGGTACTGTAGGGATGTATATTAAATATATAAAAAAAATATTATCTGCAGTAAAAGTTTAATTATCTACAACTAAGGTTTGTGGGAAAGTATTAATTTGAGCATGGGTCACACACTTGTTTTAACACTCTCATCACAGCTTCCTCCTCAGTCTCCTCATCACTGTCAGGATGCTGGAAGTCCTCCATAGTCACTAAAACAATTTTAAAGAAAAGGTGTCAGTTTTGTGATAAAGCAACAGCTTCATTTCAGAATAACCACTGTATGCACTGTATATTGTATGCACACCATGATTCTCTCGATTGTAAAATAAACGTGATCCATTAAACCATTAACATAGTCATTTTAATAGATTAATGAAACCAGCAATCTACTGTCTGAACTCTATTTACCTTTGTCTGGGTCTTGGCCCTTCAGCTCTGCCAGCCTCTTTGCCATGTGGAGGATCTGCTCCTGGGAATGGTGCTCCATTCTGAGCTCCTCTATGGCCTCCTCAAGCATTCGGGCTTTCTCAGCCTCCAGCTGCTTCACTGCACCCTGATTGTCCTCCAAATTTTCATCCAACATCCTCTCCTCCCCCTTATTGAGATCATTCATACTGTCATCTACACCTGCAATGGAACAATATGTCTCAGTATGTTTAGGACATGATGTATCAGAATGAAGTGTAAAATAATTATACAATTGTGACACTGATATGACTGCATCATTATTTATTTCATAATCAAATGTGGATAAAATCAAAGAGACAAAGCAATATCTTACTGCATTCAGGATTCAGGTGCTTGTTGTCAATGGCGACTTCCTCTGTCATCTGAGTTATCAAGTCATTGGTTTGCTCAGTCTGACTGCGGTTATCTGGAGGCTGGTGCATCTGCACAAATGAGCGCACACGTACACAGAATAGCATTTAGCATGTAACCTTTTATGGATAACTCCAGACACTTTAGTACTGTAGACATCACAAATAAGTAGGAAGGACCTCACCGGTGGAGGAGCTTGAGATGGTGGAGGATGCCCCTGCAGAGCTGCTAGGCGGTCCTCCATCTCCTCTGCAGAAGGTACTGGCTGGCTCGGAGCTTTAAGAGCAGCAAGGCGAGATTCCAGTTCTCTCTGGGAGGGAACAGACTCTGAAGAAAAGATAAAAAGTATGTAATGACTATATTCCAGGGCAAAACATGCTATTATTGTACCTGTCCGATTAAAAATATAACTGCTGTAATTCTAATTCCATTACTTGGTGCAGTGTCCTCTTTGAGCTTCTGAAGTCTCTCAGCAATAGCCTGATCTTCTTTACTCAGGCCTTTGGTTGGTGGATGGCTAGTTTTACTGTTTCTACTCGCTCCTTGTACAACTGGCTGTGTCGACAATCCCTGCTGTTTGGCCTCGAGTGCAGCGACCCGTCTATGAAAGAAACATGAAACTTTAGATATTATGAAACAGCTCTATTGACAATGTGTCATTTTTTAATATTATATGATAATATTCTGACTTTTTGTAGTTTTCAGGAGGGGACCATCTTCCCGTGCTGTTTGAAGATTCCCCGCTAGAAATGAAGAAATAAGTACACTTTCATGGTTATAAATGGTGCCCAAATGATAACATTTGCTTATTGTTTGACCTCTACCTTGTCAGATTTCCATGACACTGCTTGCAGACCTTTTGTTGGGTGTTGCCACAGCGAGGCACCACAGCACTGAAAGTCAAACAGCTGGAGCAGAAGGAGCGGCCGCAGCTCTTACAGCCCAACTATGAGAACATTACAGCGTAAAGGACACTGTATACTTTGCTCAAGACATTTCAACATCGACATCTATATTAATAAAATAAGCAATCGCTGCCTCACCTCTTTTTTGAAGAGACTAAACTTTGATGCACAACAATAACAACGATTGTCCATACCGACACGTGTAGAGATTCATGAGACTAGGCAAAAATAAAGACTAAAAAAAAGACTAATTCTGTTTAAGCGGGTGAAACGTAAAGAATCCCGATTCTACGGACAATGAATAGGGAGCTAGCTACCTATTTTCTGTCTTTCAACGTTTCCATAATCAAAACAGGAAGCAAACCGGAAGTTACATGTGACGAGAATTTGCGTTTTCCTGTTTCTGAATCGACCAATCCGGTCCTCCCAAGTCCTCTCGCGGTCCTTGTTCAAAACACAGAGGCGACCGCTTAACAGCTCTCCTGTAACAACGGTGTTGCGTCTATTTTCTAAAAAGAAGAGAGCGTGTGCCTTATAAACGGTATGGATAGTCAATTTATGGTGCTTTAGACATCTTGTTTTACGTATGATTTGTAAATGTTGCTAATATTTTGAACCATGACGCTATGTAATATGTATCGACCTAAGGCCGATGTTAGCTAGCTGCTGTGCTAGCTTTCAACGTCATGCTCGTCCAAGACACACAAGTGGTCTTGTCAGTTAGTTGTAAGATGATAATTACAGTGAACAGTGATGTGTTTTATTACGTTGTGCTTTCATTTTCAATGGTTAAACCTTTTATATAATGGTGTAATTATGAAATCTGAAATTATTATTATCGAATTTAACGTTGTAACGGCACGTATTATTTCAGCCTGTTTAATATTATTCAATTAACCTGGTTTGTGTTCCACCAAATTTTAATTATACCATTATTTTGAAGAGGATAAAAAGCAATAACAGACAATGTTTCGATTGTATTGTTTTGGAATAAACTGATATATGTCTGAATGTCTGCAGGCATCAGGTTTTCATTTTCACTATGGCAGAAGGAGGAGATGTGGAGTGGGAGCTCAGCAAAGAAAACATCCAGCCGCTGAGACGGGGCAGAGACATATCAGCCTTACATCAGGCACTCAGTCAACAAGACGGAGCCACTTCTGCCATCAACCAACAGAGACAGTATGACGATCTTTTAATCTTTGAACTGAATGACTGAACTCTTGTCCCTGTAGATTTTGCTGAATGAATGGAGGTTTTGACACCTTTTATCTCTTCAGGGCATTTGAGTCTGAGTTGCGGACGTATGATGGAGACGATCCGCTTGATGTTTGGGATCGGTAAGTGAAATACTGTGTCTTTGTTTTGGATTACTTTTAATCGAGCTGCCACTTGATCTAACATGATTTTTTTTTTACAGGTATATCAAGTGGACAGAGCAAACCTTCCCTCAGGGAGGAAGGGAGAGCAACCTCACCACACTGCTGGAACGAGCTGTGACCAGGTTTACAGAAGAAAGAAATTATCACAATGACCCCCGCTATGTTGACCTCTGGATCAAATTTGTATGTGCAGTGGTTTGACCTCTGACTCTTAACTTACCTTTGACAAACCAATACAGCACTAACATGTTTTGTCCTTCATGTGAATTATATGTCAACAGGCAGAGAACTGCCCAGAGCCTTTGGACCTTTACAGGTACATGCAAGCACAGGGAATCGGAGTCACACAGGCGTCACTCTACATCGCTTGGTCTGAGGAGTATGAGAATCATGGCAACTATCGCAAAGCAGACCTGGTCTACCAGGAGGGGTTTAAGAAGTGTGCTGAGCCGCACGATAAGCTCCTCCAGTTTCACAAGTACGAATATGTTCAGTACAGCGTGAGATAAATAATGCTCCTTGGGTTATAAAACAAAATAACCCCTAGTTTTATCAGCTGTATGATCACAGGATGTTTCTGTTGTGTGTATATACAGAGCTCTGCAGGCACGTGTGTCTCGGCAGGCAATGATGAACATGGAGGAGGACAGTAGTGATGATGAGCCTGAACAAGCTGAGCGAGTTTCTCTAGCTGATCTAAAACATAGAGGGAAGAAGAAGACCATCATCCCTGTTAACAGAACTGGGTCTGCAATAAGAAGTAAGCTAAATAAAAATCTTTTGGAAAAATACACAGCTGGTATATTGACCCAGCATTCTTTTTGGACTAGAGTCTTAATAGTTGATGGGTTTTGAACAGATATTTCTGGAGGCTTACAGCCACATGGAGTCACTGCCCCCGGCAGTGCTTCTAACAGCCGGTTGGTGATCTTTGATGAGAACAGAGCTCAAAGCGCTGGTCCATCAGAGCCAAAGTTGGAGTCTTGGATGGCTCCTCCCACTTCTAAGGCAAAGGAGAATGAGCACCGGCCTGAAAAATGGTGCGATGTAAAGGTATGAAAGAACATATTACTTACTTAATTACTCTTATTACTTATGTTTACATTTAGGTTATAAAAAGACAGTTTTTTTTTTCTGTTCTTGTTTCATGTCATAGATGCCCCAGAAGACAAAATTTGGACATACTATTATGGCTCCACCACCCCCCAAACCCACTTTCCAACCTTTTGTTGAGGAGGCAGAGCAGCCTCCAACAATGTAAGTATTGCTTTCACTCGCTAAAAAATTAGTAGAAAGTAGAAAGAAAACACTTTTTTATTACAGCCTTTCAATTGTAATTCACTACTGAATATTCATTCATAGATTAAATATAAGGGTATGATTCTGTTTCTCCTGCAGGACCCCATGTAAGATTAACCCAGCAGTGAACACGGTTTTGTCAGCACGGAAGCCAAGCAGAGAGGAAACTCCTCTAAAGAGACTACAGGACTACCATCAACAACAGAAGGAGGCAGAATCAGGAAAAGCACAGGAAAGGAGCATGTACTGCAAAGAGCTGCTGCTCAGTGGCGCCACTGAATTCTGCTTTGAGGAACTGCGTGCTGAACATTACTTCAAGAAGATGGCACAAGAATCACATGAGGTCAGAGGTCAAAAGGGAGATGCTAATGCTTCAAACTGATCCACATGGGAAGATTTGTATTACTTATGAATTTTACCTTTGTTTTAATAAGACTTTATCCACAAGTATCATGCAATGACAGCTGTTTGTTATCTATCTGTAAATATTATGTTTATAAAGTTCCAGAAGGAAAAAAGCTGCTTTCATTACACAGACCGTGGAAACACTTGTACAATGTAATGTGGTCCACTACAAAATATAGTAGACTGCAAGACTGAACATGACAGAACAAGCAGGATTTCAACACCATGTAAGCAGCTAAAGCTTTTAGTAGCAATTATAGGGGAACTTCATATTTGTCTTCCTAAACATGACTCAGCTGCAGAGCTATCTGTATCTTCACTAATGTCACTGTAAATGTATTGTTCTTACGAACAATGCTGATTTTATGTTTTGTTTTCTTGTTCAGTATTTCGTAATGTT
>JAVQJX010178817.1:0-16421 GCA_036025115.1 Ambassis agassizii
GTGAAAAAATATTTTTCTAAATGTGGCCCTAATACTCCGTCGTAGTTTAGCATGAAAACAAAGCTTTGTTTTGGGTGTGTTAACCAGCTTTATTTACAGTAAGCTAATCTCTAATTAGATCTGACATGCAATCCAGTTCAACACAAACTCCATGTGCTAGTAATCATTCTATCCAATTGTTTTAGAAAAAGAAGTGGGTCAAAAGAAATAGTGTATACTTCCACATCTCCTTTAGAGAGAAGACTTGAGTGGTGACCTCAGAGTGGATGCATTGTCTGATGGATTATACAGGATTGAGAAGACAAACTGTGGATGTGTTCATGCTTGAATAGTGAAGGCACGCATGCTCATCAATATGTCATATTTGGAAACCCCTGGTGTGGATCCTATAGTGTAACCCTAGCTTCACCCTCCTTTGACCCCCTCCCTATTCTTAGCCTGGGTCAATGTGCCAATCATCTGAGTAGAAACCTGGATTATAAGTGAAATCAACACCCAAACATCTGTTGAGTATGAAAGTATTGCGTAATGTTCAAAACTCTTCATTGTTATAAAATGATAGAATGTAAAATTTGGGGGCGGCTCAGTCCATAGGGCATTGGACTTTGAAGCGGAGGGTTGCTGATTCGAGTCCAGTGAGTCCAAAACACATGGAGGTGGACTGGTAGCTGGAGAGACTGCCGAGGCCTTGAGCAAGGCACCAAAGCCCCCCACTGGCTGCTTGCACTGGCGCCGCCCCCACTTCCCCTCTCCTCTATGCATGTGCAGGTGTGGTGTGATGCATGACAGGTATAGGAGTGACTTAAATTTCCCTCTAGGGATCAACTAAGTATATAAAATTTAAAAAAAAAATCTTCATGAATTTTTGACTCACGTTATGTTTTTATTTTTTAACAGTGATTAAAAAATAGTATAATTCCAAAAAGAGATTTTTTTTTTATCATGACATCAACTAACAGCACTCAACTAACTGCTTCACAAATCAACCAATAGAATTTTGCGATGCACGTTCACGAACCAATCAGAAGTCTTGATACTACTTGGGCTTTTTTTTTAACCTGCGGCCGTTTAGGGCTTGAGTCCTGTGAAAACTGTCACCAGTGAAAGAATCGTTTGCGTTTCTCATTTGTAGTAATGACACAGTGGATGTACGTCGTTGTTGCAGCTTTCTCAATGCCCTCTTTTTTCTTTAACTAGCGGAAGGTAAGAAATGATGTGACATGTTATATGTTAATTCCCCAACAGCCGCTAGCATGCTAACGATAGCTAGCGATGATGTGTCAGTTAAGCTAGCTGTCAAAGTAGAACTGGTTGACAGATGTTAACTAACGGGACTATGAAATCACAAACCAAACTTCACATACAGTTTGGGTAGACGAGGTCTCGAGGTTCGTGTTCATTTTTAAAAAAAAAAATAATATTGCTAATTAAAATACGTAATTTTGTCATGCTAATACTGGAAGAAGCTAACGTTAGCTTGCACTTGTGCATAGCTTGCTACTGCAATAAGTTAGAAGAGCAAAAAAATAGAGGAAAATGCGACAAACAACAGTGAACAAAGTGAACAAAGTGGGGATCAGCGGCAGGATAAAATGCACAAGTGATAAGCTGTTGCTATTCGGCTAACTTAGCCGGTTACATAATCCTGATATTAAGCTCTCGTAGGGGCGTTTAACTGGGTAGCAAAGCTGTCAGCTCAGCTGATCAGAGCCTGTATTTAGACCACATTCATTCAAAGGAGTTGAATCAAGGCATCTGGATTTGGAGAGTTCTACAAGTCCAGATGCCTTGGTTCAACTCCTTTGAATGAAAAATGACCTGGATGACTGAGAACCTTCACAGACATATTTAGACCAGACTTGTTCTCACCTTTGCACGTCCAGTTGTACCATTGTAGCAGACAAAATGGTTTTGCATGTTAACAAAAGCAATTAAGCCTTTTGTTTAATATTGATGGCTCAAATGTTCTTTCACAGGTGAACTCTACAATTATGGAGTTTTGAAAAACAAAGTGAGAATTTTGAGGGGAAAGGAGGCCTTTCCCCTCAAGTTTGATGGTTGGACTGCAGGACTTGAAGGTCAGGGGGTTGTTGAAATTGTTGCCTTGCTTGTAAATAATTAGATAGGGAAAAAAAACTATTTTTGCAAACTTTGAAATGTGCATTTTTGTATAGAACATTTAAGAAGTTTTGTATTTATTGAATTCTTGATGCCGTTGTACACTGCAAGCACCTTAGTTTGTGTTCAATTCTTGGTCGAGATGGTGGACTGAAACAAGTCACGCAAAGGCTCTGGGGTCGCTAGGGTGCGGTGGAACCTCAACACAAGCACAATTCTAGCACTCCAACCATCTCGACCTACTGTTGTTGTTTTTTTCTTTGAACCATATCTTTGCTGTAGTGTTATTAGTTTATTACCTCCATATCAATTTTTTTTGAGTTTGCAATTGTGGGTGGCGGGCTGTCAGAAGAATTTTGTAACACAAAAGGGAGAAAGGTCACTACAAGGATTTGACGGAGGTCAGGATGAATCTGGCATCACCAGACTGCACGCCCAAATGCCGCTCACAGCAGCATGCAGACCAGGTGATAGCAGCGATAACGGGTGGCTCTGACGGCCAGCTCCGGGTGTTCCTGAATTCACACTGCCACAATGCAGCCACCTTGCGGGATGCCTTTGGTCGCACAGCACTACACCTGGCAGCCTCGCTGGGAAAGAAAGCTCTCCTGGAGTGGCTGCTGGACAATAAAAGTGCTGACCTGATGGTGAAGGATAAGGAATCTGGCTGGACCGCTCTGCACCGCAGCGCCTTCTATGGACAGATCCATTGTCTTATATCACTGGCCAAGGTATGTATTGTGTGATAAATCATCAGAAAATGTATTATCCATCAGAAAATCTGATTATATGACCAACATTTGAATTTGTTTTGTTTCAGCATGGTGGACTCCTCTCCACCCAGGATAAGGAGGGTCTCTCTGTCCTGGATCTCACAATGAAAGATCGACCAACACATGTTGTGTTCAAAAACACTGGTAAGAAACACACGATGATGATGCAACTTTTAACATCCCGTTTTTGTTTTTTAGGCATGTCACAAGGCTTGTTAGCTTCATTAGGACTCATAATGGCACCTTTCACACTGTCCTCATGGGATTTTAAAGTCCCTGTGCTTTGTCACATGTCTTCTCAGGTGATGTGATTTGTGCCTTTAATGTGCCAAATTGGATTTTTGAATGACAAAATAGATTAGCAAATGTGAATAGTGGGTAGATTGAGCCTTAGGTAGATATTATGTTGTTGCTTTGCCTGTAATATATTTTCTTCCTCACTCTAGACCCAACTGAAGTGTACACATGGGGAAACAATACCAATTTCAGTCTCGGCCATGGCAATCAAGAGAGCCGACATCACCCCGAGCTTGTGGATGTGTTTGCCAGGACTGGAGTTTATATCAAGCAGGTAGGATAACAACAGAGTGTTGCTGTGTCTTCTCCCAAGACAGTGGGAAGGTGTTTTCCTGCAGCTCAGGGTTCCCCCACCTTGAAAAACCCAGTCATATATGTTTCTGTCATGCATATAATGACCAAATGTGTCATCTCGGAGCAAAGAAATGTGTAACATTAAATTAAAAAAAGCAGCACACTTGGATTCTCCAGATAAGGTGCATCACTTGGGTAAAACCAGCAAAACACTCTCTTCCCTAGAGTCCTGTATTACATAACCATTTCCTCAGGGTACATCAGGATGAGAAAAAATGTTTTTCCCGTATCCCATATTCACCTCGGCTTATACATCTCCAGCTGTGGTATTAATGTGTTGAAGTTTTACGATAAATAGGACATAAAAATGACTTACTGTGGTGAATTGTGCATATAATCATTCTTTGTAAGGGAGGGAAAAAGGATCTGTAATGTAATTTGAATTTATTGCAGGACATTGCTGATTTGAGAGGCGTGGACTGTCCTCTGTTGTATGATCTTCATTTGTGACTTAGTGGAGCTGGTCTGGTACATTGTTAACCCATGCAGCTAGACTGTGCCAACCAGGCTACAGTTTCATCTGTTTGTCATGTGGATGCTCTTAGTGTGATTAATATAGCTCCTGGCACCAGTGCAAGTGGTGTGTGTACACACTAGGTTCCAGTTATAGTAGATTATGTAATGTGGAATGACTGTGTTTGATGTGTTGTAATTTCTATTCTTAATTAATTTGTTCTTGGGTGTTCTATAATTGCTGTTAACAGAAGTATAATTTGTGTTGTGTAATGTGTGTTTGTCTGTGTGCGGGTGTTTTTGACCTGCAGGACTTGTCATGCCGAGTAATTTCATAAAGCTAGTGGGGGGGACAGGTGGATCTCATTTCATGACCACACAATGACCCAGTGGTACTGAGCATAGTCTTTGTCCTTCTAACCCAATCCAGCAGGTGCCAGAGGTTAAATATTAATTCCACAATGACATGTTTTTAATTAAATGAGCTACACTAGTGTGTATGTAAGTGTGTGAATGTCCGCATTAATGTGATACTTGGGGAAACATCCCTGTGCTCTATTGAAGGCTTGAGGGGAGCAATGTATTAGTAATGATGTTTGCTTTTCCACTTGTGCCCTGGCCTTTTATTGGCGTAGTGTTTTACTAGCACTACAAGAGAGTTTGGCTAAGGGACATGGAAAGAGATGCGTTTGCAGCCTCTGCGATGAGGTCAAAATTATAATGACAAGAGCCTTAATCAGCAGTATAGCTCAGTACATAAGAAGGTTCCTACAATAGGATATTATAGTCATTTATTAAAATTAAAGTAACAGGGACAACTTGGAACTATGTTCTGTTCTTCTCCCTGTAGGTGGTCCTGTGTAAGTTCCACTCAGTGTTCCTGTCTCAGAAAGGCCAGGTCTTCACTTGTGGTCATGGACAGGGAGGAAGACTTGGCCATGGAGACGAGCAGACTTATATGGTGAGATAAATTGTTGTCCTATAGAGCTCATAATCTCTGCAGTTCAACCACACTGTGTACAGATCCAGAATTTTTTGTATTAACTGTATTTTACACAAATAAAACAGTAAAACTGAGACACGATAAATACAAGAAAAATCCTGCAATCATGTGTCCATCTTATTGTTTAATGCTATTGTGAAATGGTGAACTATTAACTTGGCCTCCCATTTTGACCTTCCTCCTCCTTTGTTCAGGTTCCCCGAATGGTGGAGGGTCTGATGTCCCACCACTGCTCCCAGGTGGCAGCAGCTAAAGACCACACAGTGGTGCTGACAGAGGAAGGCTATGTGTATACTTTTGGCCTCAACACCCTCCACCAGCTGGGTCTATCTCCTCCTCCTGCGTCAGCACATGTCCCTAAACAGGTAGGCAATAAAATGTGTGGTGAAGCAGCGATGCTTTATGAGTCATTTTTAACTCTTTTAAATGTTGAATTTAGGTGTTTTCCAAGACACTGAAAGGCCGGACAGTGATTGGAGTTGCTGCAGGGAAGTTCCACACAGTGCTTTGGACCAGGGAAGCTGTCTATACAATGGGACTCAATGGGGGCCAGCTAGGTAAGACTAAAAACCAGTGGCATTTTCATTACTATTTCTTTAGCGCACAATCTCTTTGCTGCAGTAGGATGGTCATTTTGTTTATTTGTTCATCTCTAGGTTACCTGCTGGATCCTAATGGAGAAAAGTGTGTGACATCACCTCGGCAAGTGTCAGCTCTGCACCACAAGGATGTTACCATAGCCATGGCAGCAGCTAGTGATGGAGCAACAGTAGTTGTCACAGAGAAAGGAGATGTTTACCTGCTGGCGGACTACCAATGCAAGAAAATGGCTTCAAGGTAAATGGAAACAGTAGGAGACTGGCCACCCCAGTGCACACACTGGCGTGTAACAGGCCATTCAGTTAACACTCAGTCTTTAGTATCTTGATAGAGAGCCAGGGAACCTACTTTGAATTTTGTGTATTGTTATCTCTACCTCATTTTTTCAGAGGTAGTTTCCTTAAGTGTCCAATTTCCCATTGTAGGAATGATGTGGAAAACTGACTTACTAGTCCACCTATTTTTTTAATCCACTTGGTGGCAGCAGAAATGTGAAAAGCAATTTTTCAAATGATCCCCTTTTAAGATGACAGTTTCTTATTTATAAGTTTTCATTTGGAATCATTTTGTTCTGTTCCATTATTTCAATATTTAACATTTTTAAAGTTGGAAATAGCCACTTATGTCCACTTCAAAAACTTCAAATACTCTTTATTCACTCCTGGTTAGGTGCGTACATGCATATTAGAAATAAATATTATGCTTTCATTGTGGCGAATAACATTCTCTATTTCTAATAATTGTTTTTTCACTGGTCTCTTTTAGGCAGCTAAACATCAAGAAGGTCCTGGTCAGCGGTGGCAGTCTTGACCACAGAGTAGCCCCACAGAGCTTGAACGAGGGAGGAGGGGAAAAGATTTCCATCTTGGCGTTAGATGAAGCTGGGAGGGTAAGAAGATGCAGTGCCTTTTATTTTGGGTCGCCATTTTTTTTCTAAAGAAGTTTAATAGATTGGTCTTAAGTTCACTTCCTGAATGCAGGAAGTCAATGTACCATGTAGTTATTTTAGCATCACTTAATTTGTCCTGTATTATCTAACCTATGCTATGTGGTAGACAGTTATACAATCCAAAATCAACACTGCCTGTACATATATATATATATAGATAAAATGGTGACTAAGACTTGTATGTGTAACTTTCCTTAAATCCTTCGGTCTGTATTCGTCTTACCTCTGCTAGGTGTTTTGCTGGCGTTCCTCTGGCAGCTCGGTGAGACAGTGCCGGTGGGCGTATGCACGTCAGGTTTTCATGTCGGACATCGCTCTCAGCAAGAACAGTATGATGTTTGTGACTCAGGATGGGGAGGGCTTCACTGGGGTGTGGGCTGGAGAATATAAGAAGTATGGGGAGAAGAAAGGTGAGGACTTAAAGAACATGGTGTGTTAAAATACTAAGTTGGTAAATGCTTTGAAATAGTTTGTCAATGTTTCAAATAAGCAATGTTCAAAGAGTATGCAGAGTATGCTTATCTTATTCATTGGTCTGCTGTTAATTTTACAGAGGTCAGTGTGGAGGTGTGTGGTCACTCGGATGCGGGCACACTGTATGAACGAATCCGTCTGGAAAAACTCCCCCATGTCCACAGAGCTGTCAGCATCACTATGGACACAAAAGGACGAAATTTTGGGGTGCTTCAGGCTGACCCTAAGACAAGGTAGGACCTCTGTGAAGCATCGAAATGCTGCTGAAGTCTTTTTAGAGAAGTTTGTGCTGAGCTAAGTGGTCACTCTGGGAGATTGGGAAGGTGTTTCTAGTGTGTGTGTTTTTTTTTTCTTTTTTCTTGCACCCCATTACATGAGCTGCAGTAACAAACCTCTCTGTATGACACTGTGTTGACCTTCATTACAGAATTGTTGTCATCGACTACGTTCATTTTATTTTGGCTTATGAATTTAAAAGACCTAAGTATAAGTGTGTGGGGGTGTGAAAGAAAATCCAGACTTCATATCGTATCGTGATTAATAGTAATTGGACTCCTCAGTTTTCTCTCCTTGTTGCTTTATTGTTTGCAATTCCACCATAAAATCATGTTTATTGTTTTCCACAGTAAAGTAAAAATTACAACTGAAATGCTGCCATCTAGAGGCAGAAGAGTATTGCCTCTGGATGAATAAAAAAATGAATCTATGGTCTGAACTGCTGTCACAGTTAACACTTTAGGGTGTAAATATGATTTCTGTTATGTTGAATGCCTCTATTCATTTAAAAAAATCTAGATGAACCATTTTAAAGTTGTGTTTTATATTATTGAGGATGACAGATAATGTGTTTAATGGTTCTTTTCCTTTCTTAATTTATAGCTTGTTTGAGGTTCCCAGCATTTCTCCATCCACCTTCTCCCAGGACTTTCGGAGCCTTTTGGATGAAGCGGATGAAACAGACAGCATCCATGATGTGACGCTTCAGGCTGGCGATCGCACCTTCCCGGCTCACAAGTATATTCTGTCTATGAGGTCTGAATTCTTCCGGAAACAGTTCATGTCTGAGTGCTGTGGGGTTGAGGAGGAGGAGGAAGTCAAGAAGAGTGAAGATGCTGTGGGCTGTGATTTACTCATTTTGGAGAAAATCCCAGCAGACGTGCTTGAATACGTTCTGCAGTTCATCTACACGGACTCCTGTGAGCTGCTGGTGCATGGTGCACGGCCAAGAGTAGCTGGGACTGTGATTGGACAAAACCAGGTGAGGAAAATAATAACTCATTTTTTTAACCTATACTGAGTTGTATCTGCTGTTGCTTTCGTTTAAAATAAAAAATAAAAAAACAAAAGAGGTTTTGCTTGACCTTGAAGAACCGTGTGGGCTGTGATCCAGCTTGATGTATTATTTCATGAAAACTGCATCCACTGTCTCCCTTGTCTTGGCCAGGATTCAGAGCAGGACAGGCTTATCAGCAGCCTGCAGGACTTGAGTCTGAGAGGCCGTTCAGCTGTGGAGGTGTATCGTTCCCTTCCTCCTGCTACCAAAGCTGATGGTGACAAGGCCAAGAGCAAGGGCGGCTCTAAGTCTGGCAAAAAGGGGAAAGGAAGCAAGGGGGACAAAGCTGGAGTCAACGAGGGAGGTGCCAATCCAGTGAAAACCTTACAGGGCATCGCAAAAAAACTTGGCCTGGGTAGCCTGTCTGCACGGTAAGAGGCTGAGGCTGTCCTGTTACTCATCAGCAATACAGACTTAATGTCGTGTGTGTGTGTAATGATGTTACTTTCTGTGTTCTTTCTGTAGACTGGATGGTGTCAAATATGAAAATGGAAAAATTAATATCATAAACAAGAAAACCGGCAACAAACCCAAATTCTATCAGAAGAAATGGTGTGTACTTGATTATAGTAACTTTGAATTGGATTACTATTAATAGTTACATTATCTTTAACCAACTTTTTTTTTGCTTGGGCAGCTCCTACCTTTGTGATGTTACTCTTAAATCTGAAGATGGGAAAGAGTTTCCTTGTCATAAAAGTGTCCTCTGTGCCAGACTGGGTAAGATGGATCAGTCAGCATGTCATCTACACTCTAGATGTTGTATTCTGTGTTTGCGTTTATTGAGCATGTATAGCACACTGGTCCACGGTAATATGCTATGTAAATACATATGACATTGACAAAGGAATATTAACATTTTTTAATTGAGTTTAACATGAGTCAGAGTGACCTAATTGATCTCTGTTGGATGTTTTTAGTATGTAACTGTTTTCTATTTTTTTTATTTTGTGTCCAACTTTTCTACAGAATATTTCAACAGTATGCTTGGAAACCCCTGGATTGAGGTATGATAATGTTGCTGCTTTATTCATAAATCAGACACTAGTGTGAAAATCACACCCATACCTGTACAGATATTATTATTATTATTATATTATTATTATGTACAATATTATCTCGCACCTTTACAGGCTACATCCTGCTGTGCACTGGAGATGCCTACCAGCTCAGAGATAATGCAGGTTATTCTTGAGTACATTTACACAGACGAGTCTCCCACCATTAAAGGTAGGCTCTCAAGATTCACATTAACCACAAGAAAATGATCCTGTGATTATAAACTCAAATCTTTAACTCTCTGCCACAACAGAGTCTCTGAATGTAGAGTTTGTCTGCAATGTACTGGTTGTGGCTGACCAGCTGCTCATCACACGCTTGAAGGAGATGTGTGAGGTTGTCATCACAGAGAATCGTATGTGTCATCCCAAACATCTTGTTTATTTATTATTTTCAGAATGCTTGTATACATCTGTACATCAGTTGTCATTTTACCTTAAGAATTAAAACTCTTTCTTTTGTATTTTTTTCTCTCCTCAGTGACTCTGAAGAATGCTGCAGAGCTGCTGGAGTTTGCTGCCATGTACAATGCAGAACAGCTGAAACTATCCTGCCTCCAGTTTATTGTACTCAACATGGCTGCCCTGCTGGAGTCAAAGTGAGAAGCAAAATTAATGACATATTGATATTTTAGTTGGCAGTAGCTCACATCTATTTGAAATTAACTAAGACAATGCTGTTATAACTAAAGTGTTTTAAACGTATATGAGGATATTTGGTAAATGTGTAAATTTTTCATGTACACATCTGAACAAGCAAGTGGAAACTATAAATGTTCTGTTTTCATTAGAGCTCTGGATATTCTTAGCGATGATGTGCTTGTGGAGCTTTCTGCAGCTTACAGGCGGATGGTGAGTCACTTTCCATCCCTAAAAACATTCTGTTTGCATCATACTTTCCATGATTTCAGTGATTAATTCATCATTTTTGTCTTTTTTCAACAAAGTAACAAACATGGACGCTGTTAAACCGTTTCTTCAATGTATACAACCCCAATCTAATCAAACATCAGTAAGAATTCTAAGATTCATAACTAGTAATTGCAATGACAATCGCAGAGAAAGAAATCATCCTAAAGGATAAAAGTGAAATCTGTTTCAGCAGATTTTGCATCTAGTAGAATACAGGAACGTGAGGCGTCTCTTTTCATCCCTGATCGGGATTAACAACTATTGTCAGTGACAGTGTTTAACTTGATTTTAGATCCCAGCAATGCAGAAGCGTGTTATCACCCCATACCCTGGTGCCCCAGACCTCACTATGTATGACGACGATGACTTGGAGTCAACATTCACCTCCAAACCTGATGCAGAAATGGATCACTCTTGCAGGTAGACAAACAAGAGGAATGATCTGTTTGTAAAATGTGTAGTTATAAAGCAGTAAGTTATTGCAATCTATTTATGTATCTTGAAATTGTTGCCCCCATTCCATTGTATTCTCAGGGAAATCCTGTTAAAGAAGGCCAAGATGAAGGCTAAAAAGAAACCACGGAGACGCTCTGACAGCTCAGGAGGCTACACGCTCTCTGATATCATTCAAAGCCCTCCTACTGCAGGTATACATCCCACGCATAATAAACAAATGGATTTCTTTCACAGCTGTTGATTGGCCATCATATTTTTGATTAACACTCTCTTTTTTTCTCAGTGGTATCCCCATGCCTGGTGAAGTCCAGCAAGGCTAACTCAACAGACTCCCTACAGGAGCTCCTCACATCTGACTCTGAAGGCAGCTACATGGGGGTGGGCAGTCCCAGAGACATGCAGTCACCAGTCTTCATTGACAAAGCTGAGGTGAATTTTCGATCTTTTAACAAGTGCCTAGTGCCTTAGATGATGGCGAAATAGGAAAACAACTGCTTTATCTGTAAACTTGTGCCTCTAATGCAGGCTGCTGTAGGTTTTGTTAGGGAAACTACTCAATGTTTTATTTGCAGGATGAGAAGGCTTTCAGTCAAAGGCTTAAGACTCCACCCAGCACCCCAGTGTCCTTGAGGAATGACCTCCCAACCCCACCTTACTCCGCTCCACAAAACATCCCCAAGGTCCTTCCCTGGTAAGACTTGATGGTCAATAGTTGTAGTTTAGTATTCCTTCTTTTTAGTTAGCTACGTAATAAATAAGTATCGTATATTGAGGTGTATAGCTTACATAGTGAATTTAACTGTGTTTTACAGTTCCCCTCGTGCACCTCCAGTCTTGGATCTAAGAACCATCATGGACATGGAAGCCAACTCTGTACAGACTCTGGGAGCAACTCCTAAAAGCCCAGGAATGTGCGTGCTGACAAGCTGTCTTTATTTTAGCTAAGGGAATCATTTTGCAAGCAAAGTGTGTATGCATATAAATAAAGATTATTACTGAGCATATTTTTGTGGCAACCTGCAGCACCTGCAGCAGCATGAAGCACTCCCCTGTTTCCACAAAACTGTCCCAGAAGCAGAGGAAGATGTTGGCCATGTCCAGCAAGGAGGCCAGTGCGGAGTCCCCACCAGCCAAAGTCACCCCTACAGTCACCCCATCTAAAAGCAGCGGGAAGGCCTGGTGAGTGAAGACCTCTCAAAACTGTCTTTACATATTTTCCTTGTTTTCTGTGATGGGCTCAGAGGCTGTTGTTGTTGTTGTTGGTATGCCTGGATAAATCAAATTGATAGACAGTCTATGTATTTTTGTGCAGTAATAAGTGGTGTTTAATAATTTCATCGTTAAATTTGTTAAAGTAAAAATTTATTTGACTATGGCATCAACAGGTTTGGTAGGGGTGGAAAAGCTATCTATTCCACCCCCTCTCCACTTACCATTGGCCTCTTCTATAAGAAAGGAAAAGGAAGCCTGCAGTGTGAGACGTGTAGTGGTTGTTTCTCTTGGTTGTAAATCCACTCCACCTACTCAGTCGATTTAAATTGCAGATTTTAAGAATGAGATCTGGGGAACATATCTAGGGAGACATGCTTTTTTATGCCCCCCCCCCCCCCCCCCACTGGAGACAGCCATAGCCAGAGGCATTATGTTGTCAGGTTGTCTGTCTGTCCCATTCTTGTTAACACAATATCTCAAGGACCCCTTAAAAAATCAAACGTTACTGTAAGATTATGTTTGGATGTGTAGATATCTCTCTATTGATGCTCTTTTATGAAAATTGTCTTTAAGTGAACCATGTTTCTTAATGGAATTCTTTGGAGCACATTTCAATACAGTGATGCCTGTTTTTGTTATCAAAAATGGACTTAAGGCTGCAAATCTGTTGTCAGTGGCAACGGAAGCAGTATTGTGCTTTTATGGTCAATTTGCGAATCATACATGTTCGTTCTTTTATTATTACAGGGCGACAGCTGTTCAGTCCCCACCGTCCATGTGTTCATTTCGAGCTCTACTGGAGGAAGAGGAGAACCGTTTGATCAGAGTGGGGCAAACGGGGGCACAGAGGGGACAGACAGCCCAGGGATCACCCGTCACTCCCACACCTGCTGTCAAGAGGGTCACATTCAAATGTGTTGACAACAGCGAGACAGAAAGACCCACTGGGTGAGCAAAACACCAACACAGACTGCAGGCATTCTTATCTTCTGTGAATCATCATCTAGCTTACACGTCATCTGTCTTCGGAATCAAATCATGAATGGATTTACGTGGGAAAAAAATAGCAAGCAATAGCTGCATACCTTCACCAAATTGTCTGAGATTGCCAGAGGGTTCTAACCCTGATAGAAAATACACACTGAAGCAGAAACGCATCACATATTGCTGCTTCAATAACAGACTATTACAGGTCTGTACTGCTGACATCCACTTGGAGGCACTGTTGATGTGTCGTCATGAAACTGCTGTCCTGTTCACAATCTGTAGTGCAAAAACTTTAAGATGCATCACTCGGTACAATACTTACCATTCATTAAAATTTAAAAATAAATATTTAAAAAAAAATGTAATGTAAAAATATACACAAACATAGATGTTGAGATTAAAAAGGAAAAGAGGAAGTAACTTAAGTTTTCTCATAATGAAAATTTTGTGTCAGCAAAACAAAGGCTCTCGTAAAAAAATTTAAACCAGACAAATTGTTATTGATGGGGCACTATCGTGATCTCATGTGCTCAGACGGCATGAGAGAGGCATGATGCCCTGGTCTCAGATAGGTGATCAGCTCTGAATGACCCAGTACAGCTGTGCTGACCTGCCTGCAGACACTGAGTCATCCTGACCTTTACAACATCCCCCTGACAGCTGGATAAACACATCGTACACACACAGTATCCCTGGTGTACTATTGGTATGCTTCACTGTTTTATAATATGCCTGTGAAACTGTAAAATTCTCAAAGTGTTAAACCGTTTTAATTTCAGGACTAGTTTAGCCGTCTAGTCTTTTTGTTTGTGCACACTTCATGATGCAGAGTTAAGAGTAGACTTCTAGATATTAAACAGCTGTGTGAGTCAGTCTGGTGAAGCCAGTGATGTTAACCAGAATTGATAAGGGCAGCTCTCATGTCACAACGGATCACACAGCACAGGGAGCAGGTTTCAGGTTCTCCTTGGTATTTGGATGAGCAGAGACGGACGAGTTCAAGGCTCAGGAAGCAACAGAAGCAGCCTCCTACATTCTCATGCCTGGCTTCTGGGACACAGTTTCCACATTCAAAAGTCTATTTAATAGAGATGCCTCTACAATATTTGTTTTGATTGAACATCAGGCATTTTTTCCTCTGCTCTTCTACACATATTTCCAGAGGCATCTCTGGCTACCTGAACACACCAGCACATTCACCACTGACATAAACATGCATCATAATGAGTGATTAGGAATGTATCTGGCTGCTTTTATGATAAACTATGATGTAAATGAACTTAAATGCACACAAATCAGAGACTGCAGGGAGCAGTGTCTTCTATAATACATGTCATACTTTATTTATTTCATGTTGTCTAGATGTCCAGATTCCTTGTGGAGAAAGAAAAATGCCAAAAAACTGTGTGCTTTTAGAGTGAAAGAATATAAATATTAAGACGGGAAGAAATGCGTTCTGCAGTCAGATGCAACTTCCCAATATTGTATGTCACCATTATGTTGCCAAAACAGCTCTGAGCAGTCAGAGAATTGAAAAGAGATGTCTGCTGGTATCTTGCACATGAACGTTGATTGCAGATTGTTGGGGTTGTACGGTGTGGGCTTCAGAAGTTTTAAAGAAGGGCCCAGGCCACAGTGGTGTAAACGCTTTGACCCAAGGTTTCCCAGCAGCACTTGCATTGTAAGGAGATGATAAATATTACCCTCTGTCTGTAAAGAGACATATAAACTCATATGTTGTCTAAATGTGAGCTTAAATGCATTTAGAGGCACTCCTGATGTGATGAATTCCCTGAGTAATAGGAGCTGTAACAGTATTGTGGAGTCTAGACTGTGCAATAAGATAAGAAGAGATATATTTTAATGTCAGTCCAGTTATGCAATCATACAAGAGGTTTGTGAAAGCCAGGTGGACAGGTGGCCCATTCACACACAGGAGCTTGTCAGTAGCAGTTGACTCAACCCAGTCCACCAATTTAGACTCTCATTGCTTTCACTGCTTTCACAGCACAGTCACTGAAACCTGTCTCTTCCCTCAGGCCCTGGGTTCTGGGTGCATTGGGCAGCCCTCCCCTCTCCTCCACGGTGACCTTTGCTTCCATCGTGGAGGAGGAAAAGCAGCAGGAAGCCGCGCTGATCCGCAGCCGAGAGAAGCCGCTGGCACTCATCCAGGTAATGCGTCTTGTCTGTGTGTTAGTCCACACACACACACACACACACACACACACATACACATACACACACACACACATACACACACACATACACATACACATACACATACACACACACACACACACACACACACACACACACACACACACACACACTCCTCCCTTGACTGAATGTATAGCTCTTATGAGCAGCATCCAACTAGAAAACATAGTAGTGGGTCCTTCAGGACAGTATGTCTGCTGCTTGCGTCTGTTGTCGTTTCCTATCTGGGTGAAGTTTATCTGATGAGCATCACATTCTGTAAAGTGCTGGTTAGAAAATGAGGTGCCTCCAGTTTTGTCTACTGACAGTCCTCTCAGCTTTTGCCAAACTTCTGTCATTGCCTTCACAAAACATTTTTTCCCCTTTGTGGCTTTCTGGTTGCCATTATGTCCAAAACTCTTATTACCATTAAGCTTTTGGTGTCAGCGTTTTCTTTTACCCTCAAATGAAGAGTGGTTTTGTTGTCCACAATTTCCTATCTCGTTTTTTTTTTATGTCTTTTTCTGTCCTTATAGATAGAGGAGAGGGCCATCCAGGACCTGCTGTTCCTTTATAAGGCGCGCAACAATCCAGATGAGTTGATAGTGGTAGAGAGGTCTTCCAGAGGTCCCATTGCAGCCCCAACTTGGAACAAACACTGATGTTTAATAGCACAATTGCTACATAGTATCAAAGCGAGAACTCATTCTGTATTGTTGGTATCATCTATCCTAAGACTCCCATCAGATCCATCAATCCATGTTGATGTTGAACCTCAGACTCACCTTAATGTGAGTCTGAAGTAAAACTATGCTTCTCTCTGCACTGTTACTTTATTCTTATTTTATTGCTGCTGTGTGTGTGAGAGAGAAGGAATGATTGTTTTCCATCACTGAATGTGGTACTGTAGAGAGGTTTTACAGTCCTGGGATTACTTGTTCATGTTTTCTTTTTCCTTCTTTAGCTATATTATTACACAGCAAAACAATAGCATAAAAAATGTTCCCAAATAAATATGTGATGTGAAGTTGCCAAAGACATGAAAATATATTGAGAGCTTCAAACCACAAAAAAGGGTCCAAATTACATCACCCCAAGGGCTGTGAATTTTTGTGCAAATCAAAGCTCTTAGTGCGATTAAGAATATGAGAGTGCCAATTATCAACTGTGGCAATATATCGGCAAGCTGTTTACCAAGGTGGTTCTTTTTTTTTGTCTTTTTTTTTTCCTCCATAATATCTATTTT
>JAVQJX010178846.1:0-10119 GCA_036025115.1 Ambassis agassizii
TCAGTTTATATCATGTCACGTTCAATATAATTCATATGTCTGATTTTTTTTATATCAGGAAAGCAATAGTATAAATTTGTCAAAAAATAATGAAGTGTTCACTATGTATGGTTTATAAATTCTTATTGATTTTTTTCCTCCCATCAAACACAAATATTTCATTTTCTGTGGAAAAAAAGAAGAAGGACAGAGCGAATACATTTGAAATGGAGAGCGGCAGTGACGAGGCCATCCCAGCAGCAGTGGTGATGGTGGCTGTAGGCTGAGGCAGAGATGAATTGAGGGGCCCCTACTGGGTTCTGTCAGTTTTTATATGACATTATTATTCTCCGGGTAATAAATTCTGGCATGTTAAGATCTTCAACAAGAGCGACATAAAATTCAATCAATGACGCCTCCTTTCCCCACCACCTCCACTCTCGAGCCCAGCAGCTCGGCCTCCTGATAGTTCCTAAATCAAAGCCAATGGGATTCTGCATAATTGTGCAGAAGCAGCAGCAGCAGTGTCCGGCCGTTGGGTACAGTGGTGGCTTTATGGAGTTAATGTGAATGGTGGCATAAAACGGTGCTTCATAAAACAATACAGCACTGACATCTTGCCAAACAGGGTCCATGTTTATTTATAACTCTAGAATGGAGCTTGTGGTCCACTCAGGAGCCACTTCTCTTCTAAAAGAGAAAAGGCTTTTCCAGAAAGAAAGAATGTATTTTAAATGTTACAACAAATCACAGAATGTGTGACTGCTTGGGTGCTTATTGGTCATTGTGGAGCTTCTTATTCAGCTGATTATATGACATATACAGTAAAATGTGCATTTTGTAACATTTATCTTTTTTTGTAGATGGTCCCTGATATTAGTTTCTACTTGTATCCTACATTTTTACACATTTGTACTCAAGTTTAAATGTTAGTTCTCACAGAGGTGTGCTTCTCCTCCATCTGCATGCTGCTGCTTGTCTGCCTGCTGATTGCTTTGATTGATCATTATCTGATGGCCTCTTAATTAGAATGCTAATGAGGAGGAGGTTTTCGTCCTTCTTTCCGTGCCTTGTCTCTGAAATGAGGCATAATGGAAATGCAGTAATGGAAATGACATGGGCGATGTGGGATGGATGATCCCCCAGTTAATAATTCCAATCTGTTAATCAATGGCCTGGTCGATTGGCTGCCACACAGAGAGGCGACATGAAACCACAAAACCACTTGGTGTCAGCACCCTGGGTGAAAGGGATTGTGGGAGATGACAGTGATTTCAGAGGATGTGGCTCATCGAGTAGATTGGAAGGGGTGTGTGTGTGTGTGTTTCCCCACTCCTAGTAAGACACACAAAATGAATCAGTTCCTTTGCTTTAATATCTATAAATGTTGAGAAATGGATTCAGCATGTACAATTTTAATTACTGTATGTAGAAATAATTATCACTCTTTCCTAATATACTGAGACTTTGCAGCTCTGTTCACAAGGTTGAACATAGAAATAAATCCTTTTTTTTCTCTGTCAGGCTGCGGTTGTGGGGCGCCGGGGGTGGGTTTGTTTGAGATCAGCGTGTGGAACGAAAACGTATTAACAGCATAATAACAAAAGATTATGTTCATCTGGGGCGAGGCCCTCCGTTTTCTCGCCAGGCGCTGACTGTGAAGTCTTTATTCTGCAAGCAGGCAGCACGCTGCACCCTTAAAAAGGTTATTATGTTCCCTCACCGTGGCAGCACCAGCCCACGGAGCTTCGATATTGTGACGGGGGTCGCCTGTACCACATTAGAGCCAATAAATGTGCGTTGGCACTTCCTCAATTTAAAGTAAAGCCTCCTTTCCCTTCTACCTCCCTTCTTCATTCCTAATAGGGTATTCCAGCAACGCATCTAATAAGTTGTGGGATATCTGCCGTGGGATAGGGCTGAATATTTCTATTCTCTCAGTCTGCAGTTGTTGCAGTGGGAATTTGTCATCTGGTAGGTGTTACTTTATATGAAATGCATAGATATGCTGCAATATATTTATTATAATTTCAGCCATTTTTCCAAAAAAAAAAAGTTGCTCTCTTTTCTCTTTGACCCATGCTTAATTTGTAGTCTCCTGAAATTATCTTTAGCTCGAATCCAGCTGTGTTTCTGAAGCAATATCACACTGCAAACATATTTTACCTTCAGTCTTTAAAACTCCAAGTCCAGTGTGCTTATTGTGGCTTTTAAAAGAGTTAAGGTTGGCGAATCTAAACACATTCTAAGCTGGGTTATTCTCTGATGCCTATCATGGGAACTAATATCAACCTCAGGGATCATCCAAAGCCCGCTGGGTCCGCAGAGGACTCCAAATTCATGAGGATGATGTATGTGTGCGTGCATGTGTACGTGTGTGTTTATAAAGAGGGCCAGAAAATAGAGATCTAATAATATTATGATCACCTGTGAACACTAACAACAGCAGTGCTAGAGCAGTGAAAGTAAGAGCTAAAGGCCATGAATAATTACCCACAACACACACACAAAGACACACTTACACACCTTCACCCTTACATCCACACTGAAAGTCTGTAAGTAATGAGGAACATCCTCCAGCGGCAGGACAAGCACTTTCAACGACTGATTGGTGATTGATTGGCCGTGGAGCACCTCCCCAATGGTCACTATGTGAGGGTTTTTCTTTTCATCTTTTCCATCCTTACAGAGAAAAAAGGTTGAGTGAGGGAGAGACGCAGAGAAGGAGCATGAATTCATTAAATGTGCCAAACCCTTGCTTCTAAAATTGATCTCCTTTCTCTCTCTTTTTATTTTTTTTATTTTTTTTGAGCCATTGCCCGATCTCATCTGTATTCCAGATCCAGTCCCAGATGACACCACCTCCATCAAGAGGCAAATGCAATAGAATCATGAATCTCCTTTTAGAATATCCCGCTTCAGAAAATGTGCATGTTCAGTAGGATGATAGGATCTAATTAAATAAGCCTCTTTAAAAAAAAAAAGTGTTGAACTGCTTTGTTTTTAGCTTGTCTCTTTATAGTAGTCAGGGGATTTTAAGGGTCAAGCAAAGACAAACCATCTGCTCTCCTTCTCATACAATTAACATTAATGATAGTTTAAATCGCTCAGCTGAATGGCTTCAAATTTACTCTCCTGTCCGAGTCAATTAACCAGATGATACATCCCACCCTCCTGCTCCAGTTGCCACACCACAGCAAGAGTGATGTGACACTTCCTTCCTCTTAACTATTCAATGGCACCATCACACACTCCTCTTGGTCAGCACTGTGTGTCTTTCTTAAACATTGATTTGAGGCGTCGCCACATTAAACATTAACCGGGGCGCCGCCTCGGCCTCTTGTCATGAACACCAGGGGCAATTAATAGAGCAGTAATGGCTGGAAGGAGAAGGGGAAGCGACAGATCAGTCAGACAGAGCTGAGTGATGAGCGCTCTGTTACCACCTGTTCAGTGTGGAGGGAAATGAAGCCGAACCTTGGCACCCCGCTGTGAGATGCTGATTGAAATTTACAAGGCTACACGCACGCCACTGACAGCCATGTCGGATTGGATACTTTGAGGCGGGCCAGACGTGTAACAAGTAAAGCCTGCTTCGTGCTAAGGACTGTAAGCACAGGGAGGGCTGTTGGACATTAGAGAAGGGTAGAAAAAAATTATTAGCGATGCAGCAACTGGTCCCAGACTTCCATTAAACTCACAAACATTGTGTTGCCTAAAGATATGTGTTCCCTTTCCAAATAAAATAATGTCAGTTTTTGAAGATAATTACCATATAATCAGATATATAGTAGCTACTTATTGTCATACTACTACACAGACCTCTATTTTCTATGCAGAGAGCCATAAAACAGCCTCTTAATGTCTTCCATTCTTTTGTCATTTGCTCTTTCTAACAAGGCTTGACAAGTCTAAAGTGGCCCTGTTTGTTCTCCTTTATCAGGCAGGCAGCTCCTGGCCTCTTGTATTCAACACACACTACAGTGAAACCAGATGTCCTTTTGCCAGCGGCACAACTTTCAAGTTGACAAGGTCCCCCTAGAGGATGGGGCGAGGGCGGGGTGATGGAGAGGAGGAGGAGGGAGGGATGGATCGGTGGCAGGCAGAATTTGTGACTAATAGCCAGTTTGATGTGACAGGGCCCCACTGTCTGGGGAAATTGAAGCGCTCTCTGTGTCGATACCTTTTGTGTCTCGCTCAGTTGTAGGTTATTGTTGGCCTGGCCTTGGGGACCAAGGGCCGGGCAGTTTACATTGCAGACACTACGTGGTCAGCACCAACTTTTTTATTGAGGCTATTGATTGGTCCTGGCTGCCCCGCTGTGGCTAATTTGCTTGTTAACATAAATTTGTCAGACAGTGGGATGCTGGAAGGGCGGGGGGAATGAAGTGTCCCAGCATCCATTTTGTCCCTCTACACTCTTTCATCTCCACAGGCTGCCACTTATTTTGGCTCCTTGTTGGTCTCTGGTCCAATAGACGGGGCCTATTTATTAAACAACTAGTAGTTAAGCTGTCATTTAATCAATACAGCTTCCCTTCTCTCGCTGCCTAGAATTAAACACGAGTTAAACACAAACCAGACATAATGACTGTTTTATAGGACCCACTCAGCCAATGAAATTAACACCAGAGACTGTCCATTTATACCTATAAGCCCTGTGTAAGTCATTAACTTCAGAAAATATCATTTTAAATGACAACACATGGCAGTCAGCAGGGCCACACAGTTTCAGCTCCCACCCTCACTTTCATATGTTGAATCTGTCAGTGCGCAGAGGAATGCCGCAGCTTTCTAACTAACAACAGACTGAATATATCTGTGAGAGAGGCAGAAAAAAAAGAGAGAAAGAGAAGACATGAATTTTATATTAAATTCCTTTGGCTAATCCAGCTTGCTGTTCAGTCCAGACTGAGTTTAGGCAAAATATTAATAATGCATTGAAAGGAGCTTATTTTCTTCCTGCTGGAAAGGGTTTAGGGGACTAGTACTTTCTCAAGTTATGCATCTTGGTTATTTGTAAGCACCCAATAACTAAGCAGGTGACAGTTCATTTTATGAGATCTTAAGCCCCCCAAAGCCTGAGAACGCCCATGGTTGGATTTCCTAATACAATAGAGAGATGGTATGAAAAGGATATAATGAATTGGTGGAATATTTTTGTCCTGTTTCTTTGCATCCATTCTGTTACAGCAGCCTGAGGTGGTTCTTTAACCTTTTACAAGCCAGCAACATTTTAAAGATCGATTTTAAAATCTGTCACAAGCAGTAAATGGATTTGTCTGCTGAAGGCAAATGAGGAACATTTTAAACACTACTTAGTGTCACAGCCATTCTCACATATCCAGCAGTTTTTTTGGACTGTTTCTCAGTCTGAGCAAGCTTTAGCTGTCTCATTGCTGGGAAGTATAATTTTTTAGTTAGTTTAGTTTTTTAGCTACTGCTGTCCTGTGGTGGTGGACATGGCAGGGAAGCTGTCTGATATGACGCACTGTCTGTGCCCCCCAGCATGACATATGTGCACAGGCTCATCCCAGGTCCCCCCTTTTTTTGGTATGGTGTAAGGTTTCCCAGCATGCCGCAGCTCCTGAGAACAGTGGAGGCTGCAGACATGTTGGTGAAAGCCAAGTGTGACATCAGCAACAACTGGTGCAAAATACCATAGAAACATCAATAATATTTTACTTGTCATTTCATTTTAATCATTTATACACAAAAAAGTTAATTATTAAGGGCAAAGCTTTTTCAACTAATTGTTTTGTCTCTTATTATTTTTCATATATCATTCAGAAACATGTATCACTTCTCTAACTGAACCCAGAGGTAAACAGTCACCACTTAAATTCTACCCTAAGGGGGTTGCATATTTTGACCTCACTATGACCTCAACCCGGCCATAACCCTGACCTTCATCTGACCCGTGACCTCTAAATTTAACCCTAACACCAACCCTCTGCCAGGCCTGCACCTCTTCAACCTGATGGCCCATGCCTCAGAGGCACATCTGCTTCAGGATCCAGCCTTTTGAACGAGGATGAAATCTGACTCCCAGATGAAGTGCACTCAATTTCTCAATGATCCGCTACCGTGAGACAAATGTTGATCTTTCGTCACTGAAGCAAAAACAGCAGCGCGGCTGACCATGGCCCGTCCCTGCAAACCATCACAGGCCCAGTGGCTGTCTGTATGCTTGGTTGCTTTGCTGGTTCATAGCTTCATGGAAAACTTGTCAGGCGTGAAATTAGGCTTTGCAGCAATATCAGTTGGGATTTTTTGTCAATAAGACAAATATGAGGATTAATATTTTAAGCATAAAACATGTTTTTTTGTGTTTTTTTCAAAGAGTTCTTTGGCATGTCACCAAATCTGCTAAAATCCACACAGGTCTCTTGTATTGAGCATCAACTGACCAACCTCGCACTTGGTGGTCTTTTTGATACATGGGGTCTGCGGACTGGCCCAGGAGTAAGAGAACAGGAATAAATTTCCCCTCCCTCCTCTTCCTCTCTCTGTGTCCCTGTGACTCCCAAGCCAGAGCTGCACTTTTCATCCCAGAAAATACTCCCCTGCAGCCTTTGGCTTGAATCCCTTTGCGGCCTAAATCTCTGGACCCTGGGCCAGGGTTGCCCTGGGTGGTCACCAATATAAGAGAATGCACATTTTGGGGGAAAAAAATCATCACATCCTGTTTGGAAAAAAAGTCTTTTAAATGCAGATGCTGATATTGCATTTGACAGTTGTTTCGCAGTAAAGTTGAGGCTTTAAAGTCACTGGCTTTCTGTTTCTGTTTTCAGCTTTGGCCTCCTACACTGTAATGAAAGCAAAACAGTAGAAAATTCCCACATTATTAAATAAAACATGTCAGTGGCCAGGGGCCAAACACTGTCACGCTAGGAGGGGGGTGAGCATGCTCTGTTATAATTTTAGCAAGTTTTGCATGGCAGATGTGTAAACTATTACACATAACGACAGATAGAAATAAATATTTATATTAAAATGTGTTTTTGCTTTTGGAGGCATTTTTCTAGTAATTGTGATATTTTACATGTGTCCCACAAACAAAAACGCATAAGTTGAATTTTACAGATATTAAATGAATATTAACTCAGATGCAGATGTGATATCTGGCATCGATTTTACACTTAAAAATTCCTCATTTAAAAAGAATTTGTTGTTACACTCGGTCAGAGAGGCTGCTGCAGCCGGGTCATCCAGGGTTCATTACAACTCCCTGTAAACTTGAATAGTGGGGTGTTAATGAGACAGCTTTTTGTTTGATAGCAAAGAATTCAATATGATTGAATGAGTTCTTATCAGCTGTGCTGGTGTGTAAGAAGGAAAGAAGTGTCTGCCTGTTTTTGTACCGGAATCAATAATGAGTAAAAACACATATGTGAAAATTCAGGATTGTTTTTATTACTAATAAATTTGGTGATTTTTAAATTAACTTTAAAAATCAATATTACATAACATACATGGGGAAAATGATAATAATCTGCGATCAATCAACTTTTCTAATAGCTGACAAAGCTGATAAAGCAGTTAGTTTACCTTACCATAATTATTAATAGCCTGATATTGAGCAGCACATGGACAGCTATGAAGCATAGTATTTTGGTGGTCAAGAAACAAACAAATAAATAAACAGATAGATCAGATGACCGCATATGATGACGTGTGTGGTATTTATGAGTACTGGTGAGACTTTCTGCCTCTGATGTCATATGATGTGTAATTGATGCCAACAGTGATGGAGTGTCTGATCAGAAATCAAGTTGCACTCTTGGAGCAGTGACTTTTGTGTGTAAATATGTGTATCTATGAAATGGAGATATATTTCCTGCTTTCTTTTCCCATGATGCAGTTCATCAGTGCTCTCTTTCTGCACTCCTGATGCTCTTATCATAGGAATCCTGTCCATAATGGAATCCAGATGGGGGGAGATGAGCAAACACAAGACATGGCAAAGATAGAGACATTAATTACCTTTTTGAAATAGCACATTTTCCAAGACCTGACTGGACGAATTTGAAATGAAAATAAAAATATCCACCGATCACATCCCTGTACACTCTTCAGGGCCAGATATAATAACTTAAATGGCTGAAAAAATGTTGCTATATTTAAAGTTATCTTTCTATGATAGATTGTCTCTTTCATCTTCTAAATGTGAGAAGCTTTAAATATAACAGGGAAGAGAGGATGTAAAGGATTTCTAGGGGATAGCTTTTTGTTTGTTTGAATGTGATGACTATTGTATTATAATTTTGGATGTTCACAATTGATTTTTTCTGAGTGATGATATGGTGTATTTCTTCGGCTACAAAAAAACGTGGGCTTGAAAGAGAAACAGAGTCACAGGTCATCTTGTAGAAAATCCAGTAAATTCCAGCATGAAATGCACAGAAGCTACATTGTTCGAGGTAACACTATTTTGAAATCCACAGTATTGCACAGGGAAGGGGGGAAAAAAGACTATAGCATCTTGGGTATATGAGAGGCGAAAAAATCACAGCCCACCCCACTCCTCCCACACACTCCCCCTCTTCCTGTCTGTCTTCTTCTGTTGGTATCCTCAACACCTTTCTTTGGGATTTACTTAGAATATGAAAGGATTGAAGCTACACCTGGCTTGACAGACACTGTGCTACTTTATTAAACCTCATGTGCCAAGTACGGCTCTGTATTAAAATTGAAAGAGAGGCAGTGAGAACCTGATTCCTCTGTGTGAAATCCTTGGTCATAGCACCTCGGATCTGTGTCTCCTCGCACCCGTCTCTCTCTCTGAGGCACCGAAGAGGCCCTATTGATATTTAGATGATGCTGTTGTAGGTAGGACAGGCTTTTTTTTTAAAGATATTGATTTTAAATTGCACATTAAACCTATTGCTGCTCGCTATATCTTAAAGATGGCCCGCTTCTCCCTTCCCCAGGCGCTATCTTACATGTGGGAATTTGTATGGATTTTTTGGGTCTTGTTTGCAGTGATGGGGGAGCGAATGCAATAAGTGCTCCATTACTTACACAATCTGTGAGTGCTCAGAAAATTAGTCACCAGTGACCTCATGGCCTGTCTTATACTCATTCAAAGACCTGATTGGAATAAGAATAAAGTCAAACAGGATGTTTCTTTAGGCCCCTGCAGAAGCAACTAGTTAAAAAAAAGTCATAAGAAAATATGACAAATTTAAGCAGCATGCATTTATTTCATCAAAGAAATAAGCACTCATAGACAATGACATAACTCTGTATGATTAATATACTTTCAATATTCACTCCAGTCGCTCCACATCTGCAAACATCATTAAAAGTTTCAAAGATTGGATTCTCGTCAAGCGTGTAAAGTAACCGAACGTTTTGTGTTGACATGTGTAAAATGTCTGCCGTGTGTTTAACAGGTCATATTTAATTTGAAATGATATGCTAACAGAGTTTCTTCACCGCTCCTCTAAGTGAATGTCAACAGTGTTCATTTTACACGACGTGTCCAAAGACATGAGAGAACCCACGGTGACCATTCAGACACAGCACACAGCTGCCATTACCTACGATGAGTCTGACTGTGGTTTGGCCTGAATGAAACATTTTTCTATTCATGTAACTATAGCAACATTGATCACCAGCAGCATGAGTGAGAGAGATGGTGAAACTCTTTGACTACAGTCTTCAAATGTATTGATCTCTTACCTTTACATACTTGGCTTCAGTTCTTTTCTATATTTATTTGTGATAAATTGCTTTTCTAGTACTTTTGTGCTGAAGCTTCTAATAAGATTTAAACAACACAAAAGAAGTACATTCCAATCCAAAAACTTGTGTCATGCATATATATGAATGACTCAGGATAGTATTGGTTACAATTAGTGCTATAAAATCCATTCATATGTAGTTTTTTAGCAAGTTGCCATTGTTCAGGGAAGTCCACTGAGAGCATTGCCCTTTGTAGACTGAAGCATGTCGTCGTCATACATGTGTGTAGTCTTGGCCCGATGGTTTCCTTTATATGTGTCAAATCCTGTGATCAGGAAACTTGTGTGAAAAACTGCATGATGCAGTGTAATATATTTGAAAGTCCTGGTTCAAATTACATGTGATTTCAAATACTACAGTCAGAAAGTTTCCCAGGCAAACAGATTTGTT
>JAVQJX010178860.1:0-14132 GCA_036025115.1 Ambassis agassizii
AAGTCTTAACAGCAATTGAACTGATTATTTTATTATTTCAGTTTATGGTAACGTGCTTGTTACATTGAATGCCATTAATTTTTGTGTGCATGTCAGTCATGTGCCAACATCTTGTACATTTTTTTCCATTTTCATACTCATCCTACTTAATATATTGGCAACGACACAACTCACTGTCGTTGGGTGTATAGATGTCCCTCCTCAAATGAAATGTATGTTTTTAGACTCACACTCAAGAGGACAGTAAAGGCAGCGACACTCAAAGCTCATTTCTTTCTGGCACTTGGGGCAAGAAGAAATCTAACTCTTTGGCCAAAGTAAGAGAAGTTTCACTTGTAATTTACATTCCCACTGGCCAATGTGTATCCAATCTTACTGCTACTCGCCTGCCATCCAATCGTGGAGGAGGGTTTGTCCACGGAGGGTTTTCATTGGTCACAGGTTGATAATTCCATACATGATTGTTACATGAGGTAGTGTAACCAGGTGTATGTTAATCTTTTGCTTGACTCACTAAGAGGGCTTTGGCACTAACTAATGATTGCACAGTGGTGTTGATCTTGTCCTGGGTGAGAGCTGGCTGAATTAAATGAGTGATTTAGCTGTTGGATGAGTAGTCAGCTTTGGTGGAAGTGAGCACATTTATATTAGGAAATCCAATCAGAACCATGGATACCAAAAACGAGGCACATATTATCTGACTTTGACATTCAGTGGCAGACTTGGACTGTTGTTCTCTGCATCCATGGCTCTGATTTTTTTTTTTCTTCTACAAAAATGGTGACAAAAATGACCTAAAATCTCATAAAAATCGCCACAGATGTCTGTTTTTGTGTTATGTGTCCAAATGTGTGTGTGTTCCTTCACAGGCTTCGCAGCAGAGCACTCCTCAGGCGGTCTGGGTCGTCCCTGCTCTCCGTCAGTTGCACGAGATCACCCGTTCTTTCATCAAGCAGACCTATCAGAAGCAAGACAAGGTATCACAAGGAATAGTTTGTATGATCGGCTGTAGATCAGTGTTTGCAGCCTGGTAACCTGCTCATCTTGCTTTACTACAGAGCATCATTCAGGATTTGAAGAAGAACTTTGAGATCGTCAAACTGATAACTGGGTCCCTTGTGTGCTGTCATCGGCTGGCTGTGACGGCTGCGGGTAATGGTGGACTCTCAGGCCTGACCCTGGTGGATGGAAGATACACCTATCAGGAGGTTTGTCTATATAGGATGTTCTTAATTAATTTCAGGTCAATATTTTTTTAACACACTTCTATAAAAGCTCTTTAATCATCTTCACTGTTCTGTGGAGATGTATTGCAGCTCATAAAACCAGTGTTGACTGTGTGTGAGTGTGTTGTAAGGTCAGGATGATTCATGCCTCTCAATCTGTATGCAGTATCTGGACAGCCACCTGCGCTTCCTGGCCTTCTTCCTGCAGGAGGCCAGCCTCTACCTGGTGTGGAACAGAGCCAAGGAGCTCTGGGAGTGCCTGGTGTCAGGGCCAGATGTCTGCGAGCTTGACCGGGAGGTATGAAAACAGTCTATGCAAATGAAACCATGTCCTTAGCCATGTCCTTTGTTTGTCACTGTGTCTCAGGATCACTGCACTGGGGGAATTTGGGCAGTGGAACAGCAAATACTAGGCTTTCTCTTTCACGTCATCGCAGATACAGCTGAAGATTTTAGATTGTCTCAGAAATACATAATTGAATCTTGTATTTACATCTCGAATTTGAGTGTTGTAAGGAAAGTTTAAACTGGACCCAGACTGAGATGAAATGAGCTTAATGTGTTTTGATGTGTGTAGATGTGTTTTGAGTGGTTCACTAAAGGACAACATGACCTCGAGAGCGATGTTCAGCAGCAGCTTTTCAAAGAGAAGATCTTAAAACTGGAGCCCTATGAGATCACAATGAATGGTGAGAGACTCCACCAGATGCTATGGTATTGATCCGTCATATTTCAAAAGTGTTTGGCACCGGAGTTAACATGATTTATGTTTTTATGTGTTTCTCAGGTTTCAATCTGTTTAAAACTTTCTTTGAGAATGTTAATCTGTGCGACCACCGTCTGAAACGCCAGGGAACTCAGCTGGTCAGTCCTCACTCACACTCTCTGCTTTCTGTTGTTTCTACCTTGTTGGTCAGTGGGAGCTGCAGTACACTTGTATGGATTCTGTGAAGCATATTTTGGTTTACTTTCCTATCTAATGTATTATGTGGTCTGATTACAGTGTGTGGAACGCCTTGACCTGGCAGGGATGGATTTTATCTGGCGCATCGCCATGGAAACTCCTGATGAAGAGATAGCCAATGAAGCAATCCAACTTATTATCACATATAGCTACACCAACCTCAATCCCAAGATGAAGAAAGTAAGTGTATGTGTTTGCTCACCCAGTACTGCTGTACAAAAGACAGGTGTAACTTTAGACCACCTGAATGATTGATGGTCGTTATTTTAAATTAAACATTGTGTTATGACAAACAGAAAAGGCATTCTGATTAATGCATTTGACCTTTTTGAAATCACAGTCTTCTTTGCCTTTCCATCCTTACAGGATTCTGTGTCTCTGCACAAGAAGTTCATAGCTGATTGCTACAAGCGGCTTGAGGTAAGCAGTCCGTTAACGTCCTGATTGTGCCATTTCACAGAAATCAACACCCTACAGGACACTTTTTTTCTCCTTTACCACAGGCTGCCAGTTCGGCCCTGGGTGGGCCTACTTTGACACATGCTGTTACTAGGGCAACCAAGATGCTGACGGCCACTGCCATGCCAACGGTGGCCACTTCTGTACAATCACCATCCAGGTACAGAGGGGGGTTTGGGTAAGAGCATAGTTACTAAACCTATTAAAACACATTTGTGTTCATGTCATGTCTCACTGCTACCACAACTAACACAAAACATACAGTTTTAAGCATAAATACAATTGACGAGGGTTGTTGAAAATCTGCTGCATTTTTTTCTGTACAGATCCACTAAGCTGGTGATAATTGAACGTTTGCTGCTATTGGCTGAACGCTATGTCATCACTATAGAGGTATGCCTTGCAGTTTACTGGGCAATAACTATGGAACAAAATGTTGGTGTTTATACTGGGTCTGCCGCATGCGGTGAAAATATTTCTTTGTGTTTCTTTGCAGGATATGTACTCAGTTCCTCGTACTATTCTACCTCATGGGGCCTCGTACAACGGACACCCTGTCACCCTTCACATTACCTACGAGTCAACCAAAGACACTTTCACCTTAGAGGTATTGTATGGTTGTTATTAGTGCCCTGTAATATTTGTGTAATATTCACAGCTACAGAGGAAAAACCTCTGATTGTGATTGCATGTGTTTCTGCAGACCCACAGTAATGAGACGATAGGAAATATCCGGTGGAAGATATCTGAGCACCTGAGTTGTCCTGTAGACAATGTCCAGATTTTTGCAAATGATAGTGTGGTAAGTGTTAATGGCTCTATGCTTCTTTTGCAAACCTGTGTTTTTCAAATAAACTATAAATGAAATGTCTTTGACGCTGGTAGCTACCACTTCATTGTGTAGCCTTAAACAACCCCCAGATCTCAACCCCCTTTTTGCCTCTGTCTCTCTCCACCGTGTGTTAGTTGACCATGAATCGAGACCAGAAGCTGCTGTCCCAGCTTGGCTTCAGCGATGAGCAGAGCCTGACTGTAAAGAGCTCAGGCACTGGCACTCCCTCTGGCAGCTCAGAGTCCTCAGCCTCTGCCTCAAGCAGTTCCAGCTCTGCTGTATTCAACTCTGCCTATGCCTTGGAGCAGGTACCATTTCACAAATGCAGTGTCAGCAGTATACTATGATGACAGGGAGACATGAGACTGAGATGTGTTGTGCCTTTGTGTGTCTGTCTCCAGGAGAAGTCCCTGCCTGGGGTGGTGATGGCTTTGGTGTGTAATGTGTTTGAAATGCTTTACCAGCTGGCTAATCTCGATGAGCCCAGGTGAGGCACATACCCCTGCTCCACTCTATTCTCCAGATAAACATGTTTAATACATTTTTCATAATTAAAGTGTTATTTATGTATTATCCTACATTTTTCAACACTGACCCCATTTTGACCAGAATCAGCTGAAAGACTTTCTACCTGTGTTTGTTATCCAGGATCACTCTTCGTGTGAGGAAGCTACTGCTGCTGATTCCCACAGATCCCGAAGTGCAGGATGCACTCGACAACTTTGTTCCCAAAGAATCCAGTGTATGGAGCCATCAAGTAGGTCAAACTGTTGTGACTCCTTTTTGTCAAGCATCAGCTGCTATTGCAGGAAATAAGGCTTTCTCATATTCCTTGTGTTTTTACCTTTTTCCAATTCCCGAATGCTTGTTACTCTTCTCTGCAGAAGACTCTGTTCACCCTTGGCCAGGGTACAGGCTCTCGTTCTCCGTCTATGTCCTCCAAGCAGCAGCATCAGCCCAGTGCTGCTTCAATCCTAGAGTCCTTATTCAGATCTTCTGCCCCTGGCATGTCCACATTCAGAGTGCTGTACAACCTGGAGGTACACAGAAATTTCAACACAACACACCCCTAAGCAAACATCCTATTTACGTATTTAACACCTATTTCCTGGATTAGCAAGTCATTTACAGTGTTTTTCTTCTACCACTATCTACATATAAGGTATTGAGTTCAAAGCTCATGCCCACTTCTGATGATGAAATGGCCAAAACCAGCAGCAAGTCCTTCTGTGAGAACTTCCTGAAAGCGGGAGGCCTCAGGTAAAAGCACAAACGACAGACCTGTTTGTTTTTTGACTGTGGGAAGTGTCAACAGACTTGTCAAACTGCATTATACACAAGGATGCATACACCACACGCTTCTGTCCACAATGCTTCACAGTATCTTCGATCTTGACAGTCGCATATCTCTGTATTGCTCCTGCAGTCTGGTGGTGAATGTTATGCAGAGAGACTCCATCCCATCAGAAGTGGACTATGAGACCAGACAAGGGGTCTACTCAATCTGCCTTCAGCTGGCCAGGTTCAGGACACCGCACAAACACACACAGGGTGATTATTGTGAATCACACACCATGCCAAACTTCATACTCAACTGGCTGTGTTTACAGGTTCCTTCTGGTCGGTCAGAGTATGCCTGCCGTGCTGGATGATGATGTCATCAGGGATGGCGAGGCCCTGTCGTCTCGTCCATTCCGTAATGCTGGACGGGCAGGGAGACAGCTGTCTCTCTGCGGAACTCCAGAGAAGTCATCGTACAGACAGATGTCCTTGTCTGAGCGCTCATCCATAAGAGTAGAGGAGATCATACCTGCTGCTCGTGTAGCCATTCAGGTAGTGGATAAACACTTTCACTATCAAACAACACAACAGGCTGGGTAATTGTAGAATATTTTGAAATCTTTGTTTCCTTTTTGCAGACAATGGAGGTGTGTGACTTCACCTCCACTGTTGCCTGCTTTATGCGACTGACGTGGGCGGCGGCAGCTGGTCGGTTGGATCTGGTCGGCAGCCCACAGCCTATCAGAGAGACACACAGCTCGCTTCTGCCGCAGGGAGTCCGAACCAGAGTCAGCAGTACAGGTGATACAGAAAACACACTCAGATCACACAGGTGGACGTTGACCTACAGGGGTTCCTTTGGTCGATGCCAACTATTATGAATCAGAGCAGCCAATGACCTATGTATATACATTTTCTTTGCTTTTTGCAGGACTTGCAGCAATGTATTCTTTTAGTTCAATCTCCTATAAGGCTATGTTTCAATGCACACAATGCAATTTGAAAAAACAAAAATTATTGGGAATGCAATTGGTGATAATTTGGGCAAATGTTTATGATACGGTGTACCAGGAGTACCTACGCAACTATTTTGTTGACAGACACAATTACAAGTATTCATAACTAACTAAACATAACTAAATACCTTTTAGTTACTTATGTTCATTAGCCTGATACTCAAATCTGCCACACTGAACACTACACACGCCTCTAGTGATGACGTTCCAGATGTTATCTGGAGGAGGCTGCGTGGGCTTTATTGCTTTGTGCTTCGACAAATGACTTGTTTGTTTGTCTAGTATTGTCGGCATCGACTCCACTGAAGTGTAATTACTGTTTGATGTATAATTTTTTCTACCATCTGCCTCTCGCAGACACGCTCTGCTGCTATAGCTATCATGAAAGACAGCTGCTCCACCAAAGATTAAATTGTCTGGTATCAATAACATAGCCAAACAATAATAGAGATATAAGAATGGTGGATAGTCCTGTTACTAGAAACATAACTTAAAGAAATGACAGCAAAACAAACGCTCTGTGTTTCCAGGAAGTAATTGCAGCTCCAGCAGCGAGGGTGAGACGACACCCACAGCTTTGCATGCTGGGATATGCGTCAGACAGCAGAGTGTCTCCATCAAAGATGCCATCATTGCCCGAGAGGCCTTGTCACTACTGGTTACCTGTCTGCAGTTGCGCTGTCAGCAGCTGTGTAAGACTCGTACAGCCGTACAGACACACCATAAACACACACTCATTTTAAAATAAGCTGTACAATGATTGACCAATTTTGAATCCAGTTCTTTGTTTCTTTCTGCAGCGTCTTTTTACAACCTTCTCTCAGTCAGTGATTTCATTATTGATATTCTTCTGGGATCTCCCAGTGGAGAGGTAAACATCACTCACAGATGTAACATGTCTTAAACATCAGCACACATTTACTACACATTTCTACTTCTGTTAGATCCGCCGTGTGGCTTGTGATCAGCTGTATACTCTGAGCCAGTCAGATACCTCAGCCTTCCCTGATGTCCAGAAACCCAACTTGTTCCTCCTTTCAGTCGTTCTCACTGCACAGCTGCCATTATGGAGTCCTACATCTGTTATGAGAGGAGTCAATCAGAGGTAGTGAAGCAAAAAATTACAAATTCTGAAATCTCGAAAGACATTTGCACACATTCTGATCGTGCTTATTGTCCCTCAGGTTGCTGTCCCAGTGCACAGAGTACTTTGACTTAAGATGCCAGCTCTTGGATGACCTCACAAGTAAGTATTTTTATTGATTAAAGTATTATACAGTTGCAGAAGATCGAAGATACTGTGAAGCATTGTGGACAGAAGCGTGTGGTGTATGCAACCTTGTGTTTCAACAGATAAATGTAAGTACGATACATCATATTTTCCCTCCTTTTCTTTCCTCCCAACCCTTCCATCCCTCCCTCTCCACCTGCCTGACCTCCTCCAGCTTCAGAAATGGAGGTGTTGAAAGTGAGTGCAGCTACCATGCTGGAGGATGAGATCTCTTGGCTCGACAACTTTGAGCCCAGCTGGAACTCTGAGATGGAGACCAGTGAGGCGGATAACATCCTCCTGGCAGGGCACCTCAGACTCATCAAGACCTTGCTCTCTCTCTGCGGCAATGAAAAAGAACATCTCGGTGCGCACACACAAATGTCTACGCATGCGTTTCCACACACATCTGAACACATTTTCTAGGTTAAAGGATGTAAGTGTAATGTTGTGTAACTCTTCCCAGGTCCATCTCTTATCCAGCAGTTGTTGGATGACTTTCTGTTTCGAGCCTCGCGGATTATCATCAACAGTTCCAACGCTACGTCTTCTCCAGCTCCCATTCATGATTTCCACCCCAAGTATGCATTTGCTTATTCTTTAAACTATTAGTTTTTAAAGCATTGCTAAATCAATAGCCATATTTTGTGTCTCTCATATGTGTGGTCAGGTGCAGCACAGCCAGCAGCAGACTGGCAGCCTACGAGGTTCTGGTGATGCTGGCAGACAGCTCTCTGTCAAACCTGCGTCTCATCACCAGACAGTTACTATCCATGCACCACCAGTCTGATCCCTCCCTCTCCAAGGAGTTTGATGTAAGACACTGTTTGTTACACTAATATTTGTTGCTGCATACAGTTTGGGATTAGTCTCAGCTGTGAATGTAACCCTCTGTCTCTCTGTATCAGTATCTACCCCCTGTAGAGAGCCGGTCAGTCTCAGGTTTTGTTGGATTAAAGAATGGTGGCGCTACATGTTACATGAACGCTGTGTTCCAGCAGCTTTACATGCAGCCTGGTCTACCAGAGGTACTCACATTTGCTGTTTACCTCCTGTTTTCACTAGAGGGCATCTGCTGTTTGAAATGATCCTTGACTGAGATTTTTTTTTTTTTGGAAGGCTTTCCTGTCCATTGAGGATGACACAGATCAGCCAGAAGAGAGCGTCTTCTATCAGGTTCAGTCTTTGTTTGGCCACCTGATGGAGAGCAAACTGCAGTACTACGTACCTGAGAACTTCTGGAAGGTAATGGCTATAAGTTAAGTCTATAACTTGCATTGTTATTAAGAGCTGTATACTGAGCATGCATGTTTTTCATGTTTTTACATACATGTCTGCTGCTTGTTGACATTTTTCTCTCTAATTAAGAGCTATATAGTTAAACTAAAGAAACATCAATCTCATGCAGTAAAGAATCGTCTTTGTCTAATTAATTATGATCCATATGCAAACCTGTTCTGCCTGCTCCAGATCTTCAAGATGTGGAACAAAGAGCTGTATGTGAGAGAACAGCAGGATGCATATGAGTTCTTTACAAGCCTGGTGGACCAACTTGATGAGCATCTCAAGGTATAACTACTATTGTAAAATAACATCCTCTATCAATCTATTCAGATTAGCTTGTCAGGTTTTGATAATATGACTGAAATATGATTGAACTTTTCTACACCAGAAAATGGGTCGAGAACAGATCTTCAAAAACACATTTCAGGGCATCTTCTCTGACCAGAAGATTTGTAAAGACTGCCCTCACAGGTGAGCAACAAATTAAAAAAAAATTTTTTTAAAAACTTCTTCTTCTTTTTTTTTTACCATTCATTTACCATTCATCTTATTACAGATACGAGCGTGAAGAAACCTTCATGGCGTTGAACCTTGGAGTGACTTCTTGTCAGAGTTTAGAGATCTCTTTAGACCAGTTTGTCAGAGGAGAGGTGCTAGAGGGCAGCAACGCCTACTATTGTGAGAAATGCAAGGAGAAGGTCTGTGCACTGCCCCGCCTGTTTTCACGGTAATATATTGACTTTGTGTGCGTTTGTACTTATAAGTATGTGTTCGTTTTATATGTGTAGAGGACCACAGTGAAGAGGACGTGTATCAAATCCCTGCCCAGCGTCCTCTGCATTCACCTCATGCGCTTCGGTTTCGACTGGGAAAGCGGACGCTCCATCAAATATGATGAGCAAATTAGGGTATGAAGTATTTTGATTCCAAGATGGCATACTCTGCTTACTGAAATATACTTTGTGACTTGGTAACAGCAACCTAAATCCCAGAAATGAACATGGATCTGATATTGTGGTACACAGTTCCCCTGGGTGCTGAACATGGAGCCCTACACTGTGTCTGGAATGGCTCGTCAAGACTGCAGCGGAGAAGGTGTCGAAGGCAGAGGCGAAGGGACATCGGGAGGGTCACCCAGGAAGAAAGTCACAATTTCTGAAAATTATGAACTGGTGGGAGTTGTTGTCCACAGTGGTCAGGCCCATGCTGGACACTACTACTCGTTCATTAAAGATCGACGGTAAGAGGCAGCAATCGGGAGTTCCTCCTGCTTTGCATAAGAAGCACTAATCACTAATAATAAGTTAGCACCTTAATCTGTTCCTTTAGTTTTCCAGGCAGAAATTAGAAGACCTCCTCGGTGCACATTATTGCAGCATTAGATATTGTGTGGGCTTCTGGTTTTGTTTGTAAACGTATCCAAATGTCTGGCTCTGGAATGCTAACTAGAGAAGCTAAGAGACCACAGAAACTAGTATTTGGCACCTTACACTCCTACCCCCGTTTACAACAAAGGCAGTTTGTTCTCAGGTTGCTGATCCTTTCCAGGAAATTAGACAAATGGCTAACCAAATTTGTGCCCCATTTAATAGTTCTCTAAATCATTCTTTCCATCTTTTCCATCCTTGTATGCCTTGTAGCGGTAGCGCCCGTGGACGTTGGTACAAGTTCAATGACAATGTGGTGGAGGAGTTCGATATGAACGATGAAACTTTGGAGTACGAGTGCTTTGGTGGAGAGTACCGTCCCAAAGTTTACGACCAGTGTGAGTAACTGAGTATTTGACATGTAATGTGAGTTTTTATATGGCACATGCTTATGCCTGATGTGTGTGTGTGTGTGTGTGTGCATGTGCAGCCAACCCTTACCCTGACGTGCGGAGGAGGTACTGGAATGCCTACATGTTGTTTTACCAGAAGATCAGTGACCAAAACTCACCTGTCCTGCCCAAAAAAAGCAGAGTCAGCATCATGAGGCAGGAAGCAGAGGACCTTACTCTGTGAGTCTGATTTCCACAGTTGCTTGTGATAACAACTTGTGTTATCAGCATTGTCTTTCCCAAACCAGCGTGTGCACGAGTCAGCAAAATAATGGCACTTCCTGTTTTAGTGTGTTAGACATTTGTGTGACTTTACAGCAGGTTTACATGTAACCGACCTTCGTTTGTACCCAGGTCTGCCCCGTCCTCTCCAGATGTCTCCCCACAATCGTCTCCTCGTCCCCCAAGAGCAAACAACGACCGCCTCACCCTCCTCACCCGTCTCGTCCGCAAGGGAGAGAAGAAAGGCCTGTTTGTAGAGAAGATGCCCGCCAGCATCTATCAGGTGAAGTGAAGATCACGCTGCCCGTCTATCATGAAGGATGTGGTGAAATACTAGCTTGACTTATCTGTTCGTGTTCTGTGCAGATGGTTAGAGATGAAAATCTAAAGTTCATGAGGAACAGAGACGTCTACAACAGCGACTACTTCAACTTCACCCTCTCCCTGGCCTCAGTCAATGCAGTATGTGTCATTCTTTGTCTGATTATTTAGAAATACAAGGCCAGTTTTGTATAGTAGATTTCATGAAATGATTCCGAAGAGCTGTTTGTTCTCTCATCAAAAAAATGTTTCAAAGACTCGTGTTCCTTTCCAGACAAAGCTAAAGCATCCAGACTATCAGTCTATGGCCAAAGAAAGTCTCCAGCTGGCTGTTCACTTTCTCTTCCACACCTACCTGCACACCAAAAAGAAACTTCGGTAACTACACACATGGATACATCCACGTGTCTGACTACACCTCATCAGGAGCAGCGTTGTAGAGTGCCTGTGCTTTGTGTGTGTCTCCTGCAGGGTGGACACAGAGGAGTGGATGGCCACAGTGGAGGTGTTACTGTCTAAGAGCAATGAGGCGTGTCAGTGGATGGTGCAATATCTGGTGGGACCGGAGGGACGAGAAATCATCAGGTCAGCCAGTGCTGCTTATGTTTTTATATCTGAAATCGCATCGATGTTTTCAGTCCACCTGTTGTGGAAAAGGTTTCCAGAAAGTGAATTGTGAGCATCTGCAGACATGATAATGCAGATCAACGATGGCATCGTGTGGGAATATCGGTGTTAGTGGGGGTGATTTTTCTGGGACATTTTTGTAGCTCTCTTGGTGATATGCGATACTACAGCAGACTTGGCAGCACTCAGCTTTGCTCCCTCATTCGAATCAATGCACATTCAACTCTCTGGCCAGGGTCGTATAATTCCTCCAGCCGCTTAAGCTTAGCTCCCTATATCAAATGCACATTCCCTCACATGAGCCGTACCTGACAAAACGATGCTCTATAAATACATTTAATTATACAAACCCCTGTTGGCTGATCAAATCAAACCTTGTAGTCTGAATGTACCCCAAACCACCTCTTTGTGTGTGTTGTTCACTGACTGGATGCTGACTGGCTGAACAGGCAGGCCAGTCTCTGGAATGTAAACATTTTGAGCCAAAGGATAGTTTCCAAAAGCTTGTGTTTTAGAGAAAGGTGTTCTCTTTCACTACTCTGTGTTAAGGCATGGGGTGATCAAACTCAAACAGGATTGGTTGTCTAACATCGGACCCGGCCCCCTTTACATATACCCCACACCCCTTCCCTCAGGAAAAAAAAAGATACAGAGGCTTGAGCTTAGTTTTTTGTCTCTAAGACAAGGCTGCAGAACACCATAAAAAAATGTTAATTCACAGCTGTATTATATTGGTGTTGTCTAATTACATGTTAAATAAAAGTAGTTCCTGCGTTTAGTTCCCGTCACAGATATTGATATTAACTCTGATATCCTCTGTATCCTCAGGGTTTGTCTGCTGGAGTGCAGTGTCAGGGAGGTGAGGGTGGTGGTCGCATCCATCCTTGAAAAGACTCTGGAGAGCGCACTGCACTTCGGAGACCCCGGAGTGGACCGTTTGACTGACGCCCTGCTCTCCTTATTAGACAAGGATGTTCCTGAGAATGTGAAGAACTGCGCGCAGTACTTCAGCCTCTTCAGTAACTTCGCTCAGAGGGTAATTGTGCAGTTTTAAGCACAACGATTAACACATGTGATTTCAAGAGTGTGTCCTGAGTGTTTTGTCTTCCTCTCCCAGGGTTGTGGTCCTTGTCAGTTGTTGCTGAAACACTCAGCCTATCGTCGGATGCTCATCTTCCTGTTAGGACCCAATAGACAGAACAACCAGGTACGACCACACAGTAGTATTTTGACTTTGATTTGATTCATCTGAAAACAGAAAAAAAAAACTGTTTGCTACTTTCGTCCATGTGCTCTTACAGAACCGACGGTGGAGTCCAGCCCAGGCTCGGGAGTTTCTTCACCTCCACAGCACTCTGGCCCTCATCACACTGCACTCTGACCTCAGCCATCAGCAGACACAGGGTGAGACTTCAGAATCTGTTCTCACTGACACTCTTCCACGATCAGCTCTGAGCCTGACTCTGTTTGACCTGTTGTCCTGTGCAGCTCCAGGAGGATTTAAACTACGCATCAGTTGCGTTCCATCCTCAACACCGCTCCTCCCCCTGCACGCAGACATCTTGGCCTCACTCTTTACTCCAGAGGGACAGCCTTACCTTTTAGAGGTAACACAGACCAACAAGTCTTACATGAAGATTTTCAGTGATTAAAAGAGGCTCAGAGCTCTTTTATTGAGGTTTTCTTTTATGTCTCCTAGGTCATGTTTGCCATGCGTGAGCTGTCAGGCCCGCTGTCCCTTCTCATAGAAATGGTGACCTACTGCTCGTACTGTAATGAGCCTTTCTCCCTGGGAGTGCTGCAGTTACTCAAGGTTAGAGGGCTTTGAAACACAGCTGTGACACATTTAGTGAACAGAGTGCGAGTATGTTTTAAAAATACTGTGATTGTTTGTGTGTCATAGACCCAGCTGGAGACGGCTCCACCTCATGAACTAAAGAACATTTTTCAAATGCTGCAGGAGCTGCTAGTGAGTGACCCATCATGTTTTAATGACATAACCGTATGGTCCCAGTCAGCTGACAACTTTTAACATGAGTTAATTGTTATACCTCAGGTAGTGGAAGATCCTCTGCAATCCCAGAGACTCAAGTATGCTTTTGAATCAGAGAAAGGACTGTTAGGTACGTATTGTTGCTCTTCATCTTGTATTGCTCACTGCTGACACATCAGTGAATGAAAGCAGCACCTTATTAACGCCTGAACTATCAGAAATAATAACCTTTTCTCTTCACAGCGTTGATGCACCAGAGCAATAACGTGGACAGCAGACGCTGCTACCAGTGTGTTAAGTTCCTGGTCACATTAGCTCAGAAGTGAGTACATCTAACAGTCTTTTTCTTTTTTCTTTTTAAATGACAAACAGAATTCTGATCCTCCTCTCATTTTTATCCTAGGTGTCCTCAAGCCAAGGATTACTTTAAGGATCTCTCTGGTCATTGGAGTTGGGCAGTGCAGTGGTTGCAGAAAAAGGCAAGTTAGAGTTTCATTTTTGAATGAGAACCTCCAATCCCTTTAACCGCAAACCACCATATTTGCCATGACCAAACCCTTATAGAACAATTTCACTGCCATCAGCTGTCATTGTCATATTCCAGATTGTTAAAACATTTTCCCAAAATGTTTAGATCAGTTTGGTCAGGTTTGCATGAATACAACAACCACTTACAGTAGCAGAAGAGAGACGGTACGAATGGCATTACTATCACACACACACACACATATATATATTATATTTATATAATCTTTAATTCTAATATTTTTAACTTTATATTTTTGACGTTTGATTTTACTGAAAGTATTTTGAGTTAA
>JAVQJX010178924.1:0-13728 GCA_036025115.1 Ambassis agassizii
AATAGAGAGCAGAATCATTGTTTGAACCAGGCTGTAAACATGTTGATTTCTGCTGGACACGTTGGACATTTTAACATGGGAGTCTATGAGGACTGACTCACTTTTGGAGGCAGCCCCTACAGGCTGCAGGGGGAACTACACCGTTTGAACACTGAACCCCAGAGGTTGCTGCGTAGTCCAAACGTCAAGAGTTTGTTTTCAAAGCTTTTGTTTGTGTCTCAATCAGCTGTCAGTGTGAGATATGTTCATCCATTGCATTGATCTCAGCAGGCATCAGAGGCCTCCAGCAGCAGCCTCCGTCACGCCACAGGTGGAGGATCCGCTGTGAAATGGTAGTATTGTCATCTCTCCGTACCATCTGCCTCACTTTCTCCACATGCACCCCCGCCCTCCCCTGCTGCCACTTGTTGTCGTCACGGCGCAGCCACAATAGGCTGTCACCTTATAATGAACCCTGAGAGAGCACGGCACTGATTTAAAGTCCCATTACCGTCACAATGCCAGGGGACTGCAGGAATGATGGCCGCTCTGCTGGCTCCCAGCACAGATGGTGCTTTTTCACACCGGGAGTGTTTCTGGGTTCACTGTGCAGAGGCGGAGCGACAATAAAGGTGAAAGTGTGCGCTGCAACAGATTGTTGTGTTTCCTACTTCTCTCATTTGGCTCCTTCTGGTCAGAAAACTTCAGCAGGAATCTGTTGATTGTCTCTGAAAGTAAATCTTCAATCCTCTGCACCAGTGGAGAGGAAAATGAAAACAGACTTTTAGAAATTAATGAAAGACGCAGGTATGTCGCTGATGGATTCACGGAGGCCTTTGTGCAGCTGATGAAAAGAACATGACGTGTGTTGTGTGTCTTCGTGTTGACTCATGTTGCCCCGTGTCGTCGCTCTCTCCGTGTGAGCTGCGCCTGAAAAGGCAGCGAGCCGCAGGAGGCGTCACGCGGCCCTTTTCATGTCTCCGTGCTGCCATAGTGGCAGGTCACAGGGTGAAGGGCACCTCGGTGGCAAAGCATGCTGGGATACACAGGCCCGCAGCCAGGGAGGGTCGATGTTAGCTGTTGCTCGGGTACGCTGGCAGCTGAAGTCAGAGCGCCGCAGGACGTCAGTCAGCAGCTGCATTTTAATTCTTCATCTGTATTCAAATAGATTCACATCATTAGAGTTTAGACTGCAGAGATAAATCACCTGCTCAGGCTGTGCACAGGCTCATTTCTGCTGGACATTATTACACAGATTTCTGTGAGGGTTCACTTATGTTTTGGAGCCTCAAGTGGCCAACTGAGGAACTGCAGTGCGGCGCTGCTGCTTCTTTCTCTTTTGAAGTTTTAATGTTCTTATCTGAAAGAGGGAATTTTTTTAACATGGACTCAAGACTCTAGTGCCTCTAGTGGCCATTTGTGGAACATATTTGTCAGGTTTGTGCAGCCTTAACTTACATATATGAGGCATGGAGAAGATCTGACCCGTGATTGTCTGTCCTCCTTCCTCACAGTAACGGACAGAAACGTGAGCGCGAGTGAGGAGAATTCTAATCTGAGTGTGACTAAAGCTTGGCGTTCTCTGTGATGGACATGCTACGTGTGGATTTTCAAATAAAAACAGCCAAGGATTACAGATGCTGAGGCTGTCACATCAGTCAGCCTGCAGCACAGAGAAACATCTGGATGGAAGCGCGGCGTTCCCAGGAATCACTGAGGGGAAGGTGTTGCGTTACACGTCTGTTTGAGGCAGAGTGTCGCTGCAGATTTGTTCATGAGGCTGATGGTTTACATTGAACAGGTTGATTAGTGTATCTGCTCATTTAGCCTGTCAGCTTTTTTTTTCCTGCTCATGAACCCGCCGCCTTCTCATCTAATCCAGCATGGCAGCCGTTACAGACGTCTCAGGCACTTTGTCAGAATAAAAGCTTGTTTTTGACCAAAAAAATAAATCGATCAGAGCCAGACGATCAAACCACATTATGGAGTTCAGACTGTGGCTGGACTCCGATCTTTATGGAGACACAGTGATAATCTCTGGACAGCAGTACGTGCTGCGCTCACGCTGCGAACCGGTCCATGAACGAGAATGGAGCATCCTCCATCCAGTAGGCTCATCAGGCATGCGGCCCCAGCTGGCATGAGGCAATATGAAAGACATAAAGCCCTCTGATATTAATGACTGTGTCGAGCTGAAAGCCTCTGATGCTATTCAGAGATAGGCGCTAAATGTCCCCGAGTACTGAGAGCACAACATTATATGCATTCATATAAATATCCTCTCATCTCTGCACAACACTGCCGTCCTTGAGTTCCCATGAAAATAATAAGAGGTGGGCCTCCTGTAACTCAATACTCAGATATTGCCTGCAGTGGTGGCGCCGAGAGATGAAATGAAATCAGAACAAGGTGATGACAATGATGCCACTTGTGGTCGAGTCGGAGACTTAAAGATTCCTCCTCCCCCCACTTAGCCTCCTCTTTCACATCACAATAATCAAAATAAAACACAAGAACAGATGACCTGACTGGAGACAGTTTACATTATAATCTGTCAAAGCTCTGCTCAGTTTGCTCCACATGCTTAAAGAGGTGGACCAGTCCAACAAGTCGATGATCTGACATGTTCATAAGTGAATTTTCTGCCTTTTCTGTCATCAAACTTTGGACAAAACATGAAATTCTTCAGAGTGTGCACAGGTCTCCATGTCTATGAGCAGCACGTTGTCGCTCTGATGTGCAGTAAGAGACAACAAAGACATGATCTGTCTGTTATCAGCAGGGTAAAAACAAAAAGTTTTAAAACAGACTCTGATAGAAGAGCTGAACCTTTGATGGAGGAGGGACAGTCAGAAATGTGGACAGTCTGTGGTGGAGGACACCACCAGCAGCCAGGCCTCTAATCACTTCTTGAGACGGGCCAAGAGGCTGTCATCTCTGGGGGGGTCCCTGACGTCCTCTAACGGCCGGATCTGTCACACACCTGCCACTGTCCTTTACGGGGCCCGCGGGGCGACTCGCTCTCTGGATCTGAGCCGATGAGACCAGTTATCAGCCCCTCCTGCAGCACTTCAATAACAACGTCAGTGTCAGGTTACCCATACAGGAGGTGGGGGGGGGGGGGGGGGTGCAATCAAAGGCCACTCTCAACATTAGGGAAGATTGACCAGAATTTAACCCTCGCCTGTCCTCCTCTCAGGAGACAGTGTCCGGTTTCTCTGCTAGTTTAGCCTCTGAACTCTGAGGACGGATGGACGGCCAGCTCAGACTCTCACAGAGACCTCCAGGGACGGACAGCAGACAGCCTTCATTTCATCTGAGTGCCTGTTCGGGTCAGCCTTTGTGGTCCTGATGCTTCCTGAGTGGAAATCCCCTTTAAAACAGCACAAAGCTGCTCACAGTAACCACAGTCTGCCACTAAAATAAGGAGGAGAAGCTTGTTGTGATGACGGCTTCCTGTTACCCAGAGTGCAGCGCTCTGCCAGCACGTCTCCACCAAACACGTTATGCTCCATCATGATCTGCACCTGATTCAAAATGAGCCATGAGAGGAGGAATGATTCTGTTATGTAAACGTTCAGGCTGACTTAAATCACAGGCGACAGTGTGGTAAACCCGGGCACGGTGCTGTGTTTGAATTGGAGCGGTGCGCCCTCTTCATGAGACCTTAAAGCAGCTCTGACAAACCCCCACCCAGCCAATGGATGAAGGAGGAGGTGTTGAGCTCTGAGGTGACCGTCACATCCAAGAAAAACAGCAGAAACAAAACAGAGACGAGTGTAGCAGCTGTTCATTTAGGATCAGGACAAGCAGCTAATTGGATAGAAACGGACGCTGCGTTCAATGACGTGTGTTCATCTGAACTGCTGCTCCACCGTCAGACTGTTCATGTTATTCCTGCAGCTCTGTGTGTGGATTCATAACTCATTCATAGCATGTCTCATAACATCAGGATGACTCTGAATTTATGACATGCCATCACTCTCATAGGAAGCCATTAATAATATTCACTTTACCCAACCAGGAGCGGAGAGGCCTGAAGCTGCGAGTCCTGCTCTGATGTGTGACTGACGGAGCAGCTGATTGCGTGCGAGACCAAATCAAACCAAAGCTTCTTCCATCCATGATATAATGACGCACGACAAAATAAAACAAACAAAGTGATCCTCGGCTGGAAGGACCCACACCCATCCTGATTCTGCATGCCGGCTTTAGGAAGTCCATCTGTCTCTGGCCTGCCACACGGAGAAGAAGTGAAGGCCGCCATCTTGGATTTTTCCTTTCATACAACACGGTTCTCACATGACCAGATAAGTTTGCAGCCTCTGTCTGACAGCTGGGCCATCCAAAGAGGAGGGAACAGGTGGAGGAGCAGCTACTGTATCTGAGCTGAGTCTGCACACTGACATGTGTGAGTTCCCTCTGCCTGCAGCCATGACGGGTCTTCAGAGAAAAGAGAACATCATCATCATCATCATCATCAGCTGGAGGTGGAGCACTCAAAGATAAGGCGATCTCCTCCTCACAGCTGCAAACACCATTAAGGAATATGAATTCCATCCCACTCATGCCATCAACAAAGAATCAAATTAACATCTGTTGTTGTTTTACTTGAATTTGCTCGTCACATAAAAGCATCATAAACGTCTGGAGGGCTCGCTGTGAGCTTACAGGATGCAGGGAAATCGTTCTTATGGTGTGTGCCGGCAGACATTAGTCCATCATCTGCAGCAGGCACCAGCCAAAACAAATGGCAGTGTGTGACGGCGGGACACCATCCATTAACCCCTATCACACAGCTCCCACTCTGAAGATGTCCCGCCGATAGACAGTCAGGGAGGGGAAGGGAGGGGGCGGAGCAAAAAAAAAAAGATAACGGTGAGGAATGAAAGTGCCATCATGAAAACTGAAAGCTGTTTGGTCTTTTGTTAATTACAGCTTCCTTTAAATCAGTCACTTCCTGTCTGACTGGAAAACAGTAGCAGGCCGCTCGGTGGGTCTTCATTAAAACCAAACCGCAGCAGCAGGAGGAGGAGGAGGAGGGAGGCGGCGGTCTCACTGCTCTCTGTGGGCGGCGCTGGCTTTGTCAGCCCTTCTTTGTAATTAGAACAGACCTCCTCCTCCTCCCACTGTAATTAAGAGGCAGAGGAAGTGTGCTGCGATTCAGCCTCCTGCTTTGTCATGCTGCTCGGGTCCGCGCTGACACTGTGTGGGCCGCCGCCGCTCACACTGCATCACTCTAATAACAGATATTTGCTGCCTTCACAGGGTCACATTAAACAGCTTCATTACAGACAGGTTGGACTCCACCTGTTTAAGGCAGATCAGGCTGACTTCCTGTTGTCTTCGTGGTGACACTAAATGAGGTGTAAACTGTCCGTCCTCTTTGTTGTGTCCTGATCCTCGTTAGTCCATCACAGGTCTGATGGCAGCTGCACAGATCAGGGTGGAGCGAGGGTGTGGTTGGAGTGAAGACATGCACAGGATGCTTCTGACTCCTAATAATCTCCCTCACAGATCCATTCCAGCGGATCAGTCAGCCCGTTTCTATTTATTTTCAGCTGATGACAGGTCAAGACGTGGACGGCGGCCATCGCGCCTTCTCAGGATGCGTGGACGGGTTTAGGACAGCTGTGATTGGCTGCTGGACGGTGACCTGAGTGTTTGATGCCACACATTCCCAGAAGGACGTCTGTGTTAGCACAGGGTGGGTGTGCTGCTCCACCCGCTCCGTCTTGTCTCTCTGCTAACAAGACTGTGATTGGATGATATTTTTAACCTATCTGTCCAAAGGTCCTTGGCATACCAAGGAAAGAAAAAAAAAGAGGAGAGACGTCCTGAAAGAAAGATGAGCCGTCATCGCAGCACATTTGTGTCAGGCCGTGTACGATGTGTTGCTGTAATCTATGGGAGCGCTTATGTGTGTGATGTGAAGGCGCATTCATCACGTCCCTCCTCAGTCTGTGGCAGAGGAAGAATTTCAATGCGACACCAGAACGATGCATCACAGGTGGACACTTTCAGCACAGTGAGGGTCCTGCATCCTTTGAAGAGGTGTGTCCTCCTTGGACAGGACTTCCTGATTATGTGAGTGTGATGGTACGTTAGTGAGTTTATCACACAGAATGTACAAACCACCCTGAACTCTGATTGCTACGTAAAAAAAATCCACTGCAGAGAAAAACACTTCAGATAATCTGAGCTCTTTCACCGACGCACAAACATGGCGGTAAATCCACTGTGGCTGTTGTGGTCGTGCATTAAAAAGCCTGCAGGCTGAATGTGAGATAAAAGAAGAAGGAGCTGTTAATCTGTTCTATCTGGAACTGGGAGGTCATGAAAAACACAGAGCGGCAACAATTACCCAGCAGCCCCTGTGCGCGCCGGGGCCTGCCGTTATATTTATGAAGCTGTTCCAGAATTAAACTGTCAGCAGTTTAAAAATCAAATTATCCACAGTGACAAAAACACAACAGATACACAGAGATAATGACGGCACGGAGCAGGTTAACACAATGAAACATCAGGTCAGAGAGTAATCTGTGGAAAACAAACTGAAAGCATGACTCATTACACGCACCGCCGCAACACCCTGACCTCTTCCACTCTTTTTATTATCATCACTCTGACTCTGCTGCTTCCTGTCCAGACAGTGTGGATGTGCCGGTGTGGAACATGCCCCGCGGCACATCCCCACCTCACCGCACGGCGCCCATTATCTCCCATCGGGTACAAAGCAGCCCTGCTATGCCGAGCATTTCCTGCTTCCTCTCCTGCAGCACGGCCAGGTACCCTCGACTGTAACCCAGCTGGAGAGCAGAGAGAGGAGGAGGAAGAGCATCTCAGCAGCATTGTTAAGGAACAAAGCTGCTCTGTGTTCAGCTGAGGAGCTAACCAGGCTGTTCATGAAGTCTGAGCTTCCATTGACTAAAGAGCAGCTCAACACCTGTTGAGCCTCATGAAACTCTCCTTATTCTCACCATTCTGATCATTTTTTTTGCAGGTGAGACTAATCCTGTGTGAGCTGTTGGTGTTTGTTCTGTCTGTCCTTCATGTGTGAAAATGTTTGTCTGGGGTTTCAGGTGAAAACAAAGAGTCTCAGCCGTGCAGCCAAAAAAATGCAAAACAGCCAGTTTGTTGAAAGTCTTTCTCTCCCAAACGCACAGCTTGGGCCTGAACAAAACATTTTTCTTTTCACGCGTCCGTCCGTCTGCCGCTTGGCTCAGCTTAGCTTGATGCATCTGTTTGTGGAGCAGACAAAAAAAAGCAAAAAAGCACCTGCATATCTCTCTCCCAGCTGAATTGCTCAGAAGTGCTGCCAAGTAGAACCGGACAGATGTGGGGAGTGGATCTGCAGCAGACAACTCCATCACTCTCCCCGCTCATCCCTCCACATAAATCTCTGTCTATCAGGCCTGCTGCAGCCGTCCTCTGAATCCCATCAGTCTGTGTCTGCTGCAGAGGGCGTTTGGAAGTGAAAGTGTAAAGACAAAGGCGCTGCTGCTCTGCGGGTCAGAGGCGACATGTGTGGTCCATCATGTGTGCTCGTCCTTTGTGCTGAGGTGCTGTGTGTTCAGCAGACTGAGGACACGTCCTGCAAACCTCTGAGCAGCAGCATGACATGTGGGCTTTTCTGTCCACACGCCTGTCTTTCTCTGGACGGCTCATGATGGACAGATAATTCAGTGAAGACTTGTGTGTCTTTCATTGAACTGAGACAGGAGGAGGTGAAATCAGAGGCTAATGCTAAAACTGATGCTAAGACTAAGGTCAAGGCTAAAGCTAAGTCAGAGGCTAATGCTAAGACTGATGCTAGGGTCAAGGCTAAAGCTTGTTTTAAAGCTACATACTTTAAAACTTCACACTTGTACTTTTACTTTACATACCTGAGTATAAAGACTGCAGACTGCTTGAATACTTTACTTGAGTATTGGCTTAAAGGAGACTTCTACTTTTACTCAGGTAGTTTTTTTGGTAGAGTATCTGTACTTTTACTCGAGTAGGGGTCTCTGGTACTTCTTACATCTCTTTGACCAGGTGGACATCATGGAGACAAACCAACAGCACACAAAGTGGAAACAACAGACAGAGTAACCTGCAGCCAATCAGGGAGGCTTTGACCCGGGTGGAACCAATCAGACACAGAGCTGTGCTCAGGACTCATCATCATGCATTTCACAGGTCAGTAAATGTTGATCAGGTGTTTTCCTGTCAGCATTTTGTGGCTCGCTCTGTTTTAATCCAAAGTTTCAGTGACAGTGACGTAACATGTCTTCCTGTTTTATTTTGAAAGTGTCTCCTGTGGTTGTTCTGCTTCCTGTTGTGTGTCTTTGTCCGCCTGTCATGATGAATGTGAATCATCGTGTTGTTGTTGACTCCTCCTTTGGAAACTGAACGTCTGACCGTGTGAAGCAGCTTGTGAACGTCGCTCCGCCGTGAGCCGGCGCGGCGGCGCGTTTGTGAGTCTGCAGGTTTTTGTGTTCTCACTGGTTAAAAATGCACTTTGGCACTAACAGGCCCCGCTGGGACAATAGCTGAAAATGAGTTTCTTGTTACAGTCCTGTGAATTTGACGATGACATTCTTCACATTACTGTGCTCCATTAAAGACGCCGTCTCTCCTCATAAGCTGGTCCAATCCAATGACCTGTGAACTGGTTCTCTGGGCCAATAACTGGTGTGTAATGTGCTTAGTTACTTCCTTGGCTTGTCACTTGGTGCATATTAAATATTGCCCATGAAGTGTGTGTGTGTGGTAGGAAGGGAGTGACTACAAAGACATTATTCAGTGAGAGGAACGAGGTCCAGATTGGACAGGACCAGCGAGCATCGTCAGATCAAAGTGAGCTGAAGCGGTTCACGTGTCCTCAGAGAGCGGCGTGTTGGACGGGTTTGCGGCGGTGAAAGTCACAGCTACGGCGCGCGGCTCTGGTCACGGTGCTTTTAACGGCCTCTCCCTCTGCTGAAGCATGAAAATAAAAACAACACGTCTGCTTTGACACCAATGTGGGACTAATCAGCGTCAAAGAGGCGGCGCTCAGACGCGGCCTTCACCTCCATCAGCCTACAGCTCAGTTTTCCTGCACACACGTATCAGATGTTTTCATGACAGTCTGAACAGATTTTCTTGTTATCTTGGAGTTTGTTCTGCAGGTTGTGCCGTCTTCTTTTTAGCTATAAATCCGGATTGTTCGAGGAAATGTCACGTGAAGTGTACATATATGTGACGGGCAGGCTGTGCTGTCTGCATGTTACTGTTACCCAGAATCCCTCTCTCCTTCAGTGGACGGCTGCGGTCCTCTCCTGGTGACAGATCCATTTATATCTCACATCGTTTTAATAAAAAATAATTAAAAAGGAGCTCCCTGCAAATTTTACAGGAAGAAAAATGTAAAGAGTATGTAGAGCAGGGCAGGACCTGGATCCAGTGTGTGTGTGTGTGTGTGTGTGTGTGTGTGTGTGTGTGTGTGTGTGTGTGTGTGTGTGTGTAAATCTCATTAGCTGTATATCCAGCTGTCCGAGGTGTGCAATTACTGAATTATAAATGTGAGATTAATCAGAAAAAGGGGCTTGGTGTTTGTGTGAGGGGATTAATCTTGTCCTTGTTACGCCAGCGGCAACAGGCATTATTCATGACCCCCCCACCACCATCATCACACACACACACACACACACACACACACCACCACTGGAATGAGAAATACAAGTTGAAGCCAAGAGCGAGCGTTTACCCTCCAACTCCACGGACCCTGACAAAACACAGTGGTAATTATGTGAAATTATTGTTATAAACAAACTGATGAATGGCCTCTGAACTGTGTGTGTGTGTGTGTGTGTGTGTGTGTGTGTACAGTATTTGCATGTCAGGAGGTGATTTTAAGAGTAAAAAGTCTCTCTTGGTTTTTGTGAGAACATTTTGTTTGTAAATATTATTTCATACAAAGGTTATTATTATTATTATAAAGTTATTCCTGCTCATAGAATCCAGTGACTAATGAAGACCTGGTGGTGGGATTTAATTGAAACCGTTCCGCTCTCCAGAGGAAATATCTGTGCCAAAGTCAGTGTGCTGGCAGTGAGGAATCTTTAACGGGCTGCGAACCATTATAGAGTCATAAATGTCCTCAGGAATACAGACATCAGTGCAGAGTGGACTCACGTTTATGTGCCTATAAGAAGAGCTTTATAAGGACTTTGTGTAAGTTTGTGTGTTTAAAGGCAGAAAAAGATTTTATAGTGCATAAAAACAATGTGACACTTTCTGCTGTTATTTTTATTTAACAGGTCGGTTACTGCTGAAACATTGTCAGTGTCGATGTTTAAAGCTGAGCTTTAGTATAATAAGTGGTATGGAAGCGGTTTGTTAGCGTTTTGAGCACTTTAGTAAAAAGACTCACGCAGCAGACGCGGCTGCGTGTTCTTCTGTGGTTTTTCTGTGGGTATTGTCTGACAGACAGGTAGCGATTTTCTTTGCCATTAGTTATTTAAAGCATAATTGTCGCCATCTTAATTCAAACTGTCAGGAAGTCAGTGTGTTTTCTACTACAGTGTGTTAGCTAATTAGCACTGTTAGCACTGCTGTGTAAACAGGTGAAACTCTGCTGCTGTTTATTGTTGAAAATGATCTTTTATTTCTGTCAGTCACACTCAGAATGAGAACAAATGTTTGTTGATTACTCCTGTTATTGATCTGATTTGATATGTTGTTGAGGAAATGTTTTGTTCTGGATTTAATTCAGGCACAACGTGGACAGCACACCGACAGCTGCTGCTCTCTGTGAACCACTCTGAGATCTGAAACATAAAATATGCACTCATTGGAGTCCATGATCAGCCTCTCATCGTGTCCGTCAAACCTGTGACAGATGAGTCTCCGCCCGCTGCACGGCGGGGACGTCCTGCCTCTGATTGGACGGCTCTGCTCTCATTTGTCTTCGACAGCCAGTGCTGGTCATTCATCTCCTGTATCACCAGGAGTCCTGCTGTGCTGGGAGAAGTCTGCCCCATCAGTGCATTCCTGTGTCTCACTGCTGTAAAAATATGACTGGCAGGTTTGTCCAGCTGCTGTTTGTTAAGGCCAAGTGTGTGTGTGTGTGTGTGTGTGTGTGTGACTTGAGACTTCCTGCTTCAACCTGACCAACAATATTGTCTACAGTATGCAGAGAATGGTGATGTTGTGTAAAACGGATCACGTCAGCGTGTCCCCTTCATGCAGGACACCACCATGTTGGAAAGTCCTCTGAAGCAGCATCAAAAGCGCTCCTCTCTGCTCAGCAGTGTTCAGAAAGTTTTCTTTCATCCTGTCCTGCCAGCTAAACCACATTGTGACAGGCTCACCTGGAAGCTGCATCACGGCTGCTACACGACACTCCTGCTGGACGCTTTTAACTGCATTTGTCCTCAGCGTCTCTGTCTGAGGTGACTGAGACAAGCTCTGCTCTCTGTGCTCAAACTCTTCAGTTTATTTTCCCGCCTGCTATAAAAAGATGCGCTTATCTTCTGTCCTTTTAGTAGTTTATGGTCCTTCTGGATCTCTGCCACTGTGTGAACACTCAGTCAGACACAAACAGTGTGTGTGTGTGTGTGTGTGTATGTGTGTGTGTGTGTGTGTGCTGTTAGACAAAGGGCTGCTGAGGGATGATAAGCAGAGGGTTAAACCTTAAACCACCGCTGAGCGTCCGGTTTCAGGAGGTCTCACTCTAACATGCACAGGTGGACAAATCCCTGCTGCAGTTCCTGCAGTCTCCACTAGAGGCTCCTGTCAGTGAGCCAGGCCTGCATGTTTGTAGAGAACACTACAAAATCCAAATAACAATCAGAAATGATCGACTCGATAAAAAAGTTTTGATTAAATTGTTGGATCTTTAAGAGAAGATGTCAGAGTTCTTTAGTTTATTTCATGCAACATTTGCTGCTGATTTATTTGTGCTTCTCTTAGAATTAACACCACAAATGAGTGATGCAGTTATTGTTTATTAAACACAGCAGAGTTTAAAAATATTCTTCTAGCACAACGCTTGAAGAAAATAAAGTAAATGTAGCGTGTGTTGGACAGAAGCAGGCCTGTGCTAAGCTAACGGAGAGCCTGTTGTTGCTTCATAGTTTCATGCAGGCGCGCTGACCTTGTGTTTTTGAAATGAGTCATTAATCAGGCTGTAACAGTGAATAAAGCTGAAGCTCCTGCAGAGTGTGTTTGTTGGTTTTTGTGAGAGCGCGCCGTGCCGCTCAGGACTCCAACATGTCTGATTTTTACCCTGGGACTTGAACGCAGCCAAATAATTAAAGCCTAGATCTGGATCATCACTTCCTCTAACGAGCTGATGCTTTAAGCCAAAGCAGCACACAGTTCAACACAAACTAACCTCCAAACAAGGAGACACATGTAAAAACAAAAGCTCCTCCAACCATACAAAAACATTCATTACAGGCTGAAAGTCGTCCAACAGAGAAGAAGGTTCTGCTTTTAAACCAAAGTCATATCATTGAAATTTTATTTGTCAGCTCGATAAGCCGCTTTCAGATCTCTGAACTCCGGCGCCTTCGTGGGTTTTCTTCTGTTCCTACTTCAAAGCCTGATCGCCATATTTACATACGAAATCACCACACAGAGCCAAAGTCTGAGTGTGGATCTTCATCCTCCTCCTCTTCCTCCTCATCAGCTCTGCTGTTGTCTCTGGAAGAAGATGCATTATAGAGTTCTTTAATTGGCGTCGAGTCTGCGGCTCTTTATCGGACCTCCTGCTGTTTGTTTGTGATGCTCAGAGGCCTCGTTGCCATGACGCCTATCTGTATTTTTCATTTGCTGCTCCATCATGTGGCCGCTCTCCACTTTGTGGCTCCGCAGATATCATTTCCTTTCATATGGTGGATTTTATGGTCGGCTGTCTCTGAAGGAGCCGAGCAGGAAAACAGGTGGTGACGCATCCTAACATAGAGCAGCTATAACATGGTCCCCTGATTCAGAGCAGGAAGTGGCCTCAGCATCACTTTATGGCCACTCGGACCTCTTGTGTGTGTGTGTGTGTGTGTGTGTGTGTGTGTGTATCATTTAAGGAAGGAAGGAAGGTTCAACTTTGTCATTACACATGCACAAGTACAATGCAACGAAATTACAGGCGCACCTCTCCAGAGGTGAGCTGGCACCTCTCCAGCTACCAGCCCACCTCCACGTGTCCAGAGCTGGACTTGAACCAGTGACCCTCTGCTTCAAAGTCCAATGCCCTATGGACTGAGCCACTGCCGCCCTATGGACATGAACACAAAGCTATCACCAATTGAACACTACGAGTCAAAATTGCTAACACTTGTTTCTAATTATGTGACAACCAACATAAGCTACTTCAGAGTTGAAACAGGCTGGTTGGAGTTTCATATCAACAATGGAGAGAAACCAGAGACGCAGGGGACAAGTGCGTGTTAGAGCTGGGGTACAAGGAAGAGGAGGGGGGCAGAGAGGAGGAAGAGGAATACAAAGCACCCCAAGAGTCCCAATTACTGATGAAATTCGGGCAACAGTCATTGACCATGTTTTGGTTCATGGCATGTCAATGAGTGGTCCAGCTGGACTTCGGGTCCAGCCCAACATCAGCCGTTTCACTGTGGCTTCAATAATCCGGATTTTCAGACAAGAGAACAGGTATAGTGTTCAGTATTACTGTATCATACAGTACAGTGATACTGAAAGTCCACTGTTACTGTACTGCAGATGTTTCAGAACACTGAGACAAAGCTTATCAGCTGTCCTGTTTGC
>JAVQJX010178952.1:0-13981 GCA_036025115.1 Ambassis agassizii
TCTTGAATAGCTTAGAGGTAAAGAAAACGCTGCTCAACCGATTAAAAACTTTCCATTTGAATCTTTCTAGTTACTGCCAAAAGCATAAAACATCTTGTCTTACACTGTTTGATGTGGGCTGATGACACATTTTAAAATGTGTTCAAAAAATGCCACAACTTTTTGTTTCCCTTGGAGCATCTTTTCAGCTACAAGATGAATTCCCCGGCTTAAGGATGCCCTGTCTGACTCACCGTCTTGTGTGCACGCCCCCAGAAGGTTAATGATGTTCTTATGTTTGCCGATCATCTTCATCATTTCCATCTCTGACACCAGGTCAGACAGGTCTTTCTCAGTGGCGTCATCTGACAAATAGAAAAAGTTAAATGCAAAGATTGTCAGGGGAGGAAAAAAGGTCAGCAAAACAAACACACCCCAGTCCTGCCTTCACTTTAACCCTCTGACTCCGGACTACAGAGCTGCCCTGTCAGACAACACCTTGTTTTGTAGGTGCTTTTGATTAAGTGCGGCTGACAGACAATGTGGGCTAAAGTTACAGCAGTGGGAGAAGCTCCTCACACAGACTACAGAGGCATCCTTTCAGTGCCAGGGGGAGGAGAAGGAATTAAAGACGCTCAATCTGGATTCATTATCTGCCGCACAGGCTTCTTTTGTCATGGAACTGATTGAGCCAGTAGAGGTATCCAGATAGTCAGAGTGGCATTGCCTGCATTCCTCTGCACCATTACCGTAGCTGGAGTCATTCTAAAGAGCAGATTTCCATTGTCAAGGTGCCCTGCTGCTGTACCTGATCTAACCGTACCCCGCAACCTCAAACCAACCCAGTGCCCCCTCCTGCTGCTTTCATTAATCACAGCAGTGCTGCTAGTGTGACTTGCCTCTTTGTGTGGGTGCTGACTGAGCTGCAGCCAGCTGCTGCTCTGGGGTCAGGTATGTGACCGCCCCTAACCCTTACCTACTCAACCCGCCTCCTTCTACCCGTCACTCAGCAACCGCCAATAACGAATTATAACGACAGCCTCAGGCTCCACCTTGCACCTTTGCTGCACCCTACATAAATCACCACGAAAAGGTTCTCAGCTTGCCCATAAGACACAATGAAGATCTTATCCCAGGGCTCTGAATTGAAGTCAGACATTTGACAGAATCAGCCTCTCACTTACCTTTCAGCATCTTGACTGCGACGGTTACAGCCTCCTTGGGTTTGTCCTTATCGATGCCAAGAGCCTCTGCCATTACAACTTGGCCGAAACATCCTTCGCCAAGGGGTTTGCCCAGGGTCAACCTGCAGCCACGCAGAGGGGGGGGGAACAAGAAAAACAGACAGAAAGCTGATTAGCAAACAGGTTTGATAGAGTGTGAGAAAAAGGGAGTTAATGAAACCAGGCACTGTGCCAGCATCTTAACCTCACCCTATGTGTTTTTTTTTAAACTAGATCACTCTCCCCGCTTCCATCAGATTGTGTCTGTGAGTGCTTTATTGGCGCGGTGACTGCAGCCTGTGCCAGGGCAGTAGGTAGGAAGGCAGGCATGGCAGCGATAATCACCTGATAAAGCCAGGGAGAGGCACTCATTTCTAAACTGTTTACCTTGTCTTGGCATGTTCCAATACACACTCTTTACAAGTCATTACACAGGGGCTTACCTTAGCCGTGACACATTAGCCTGTGACAAATGGAATACTGGCTGCTAAATGGGAGCCTGACTGCAAAACCAGATGGAAATGTATGTATTATTCAGTAAAGCTGTTTAAGGCCAAACTTTTTTTTTACTCTGATCGATACAGTGAAGATATTTTTCCATCTCACCCCTGAATTTCCACCCTGTTGCTTTTTCCTGTGATTGACATGTGTTAGCCCCTCCTCTAAGCCCCAGCGTCCCGGCTATATAAACACTCACACGCTGCACGACATAAAGCTCAGGGCCCCGAGGCCGGCGCCCTGCCATAGTAACACAATCCCCTTTCTGTCCACACACACTCGGCATGCTCAATGGCAACCATTCTGTCCATCCAGCCACACATAATCAATGTTTTTTTTTTCTCCATGCAAACCGCAAACGTTAGCATTCCTCAGTGTTCTGCAATCCCAACATGATCCCTCAGGCGCTGGGATGACAAGCGAGGAATAAAGACCCAAACACAGAGGCACACAGACATTTACCCTGCCTAGACAAAACATCTCCTTTTGGGTGCTTCATCAATAAAATTCAAAACTTTTACACACACACAGTCTAGCATGACATCATGCATACACTGTTTTTAACTGATGACTGATGGTGAATTTTATGATCTGAGATCTTTTTACAGCCATTTTAACAAAAGACATGCCTTCATATTTACAGTTCGGGATTTTCCATTTTCTTTCAAAACTCGAGGCCTCAGTTGGATATTAAACTACTCTAACCTTTGCCGTCCTATTAAATCCACCCTGAAGATTATCACTGGCCGCTGTAACTGTGACTAACTGAAACCTCAGCAGTGCTAATTCCTCTGGTATGAAACCGAGCAAACACTCCTTGCTCAAACACGCAGATGAAAGCCCCGTGTGCTAACCACTAATTAGCACAGTTTCACTCTTCACCAACAGAAGCATGTGTTTGTCTGTTTGTGTGTGTGTGTGTGTATGACGTAGCAGTAAGTTATAATGATGAGGCCAAGTTCAGGTCATTTTTACTATAGAGCCAAGACATGAGTCACTCGCCTTTATCTCAGCCATCACCACCATTATTCACCATTTAGCCATTGCCTCCACTCTTCAGCTACATTCAACAATATTTATCTGATCATTTAGCAGCAGAGATACAATCACACTGATGCTCTTTGTGTTGCTATGTTGATGCTATCAGCTACTGAATGTGTTGAGATGGAGGGCGGAGTCACACATGCAGCCAAACAGGTACTGTATGCTGGAAGCTGTGGATCCTCAGTGTGTTGTTGTGAAAATTAATTTGTTCCCAGATTAGCATATTCAGCTGTTTTATGCAGGGGCTGAATCAGATTTGCATAATTATGCATTTTGCATTTTGTAAAATGGTGAGAATTGAAACTAGGAATAAGTCATAATTACTGTTTTTAAATGCAAAATATCTTCATGAGCACTGAGCTCCATCATTAAACCCTTTTATAGAAAGAAAAGTAAATCAGGCAGATAGTTTGGCTGCTTTCGGGTGGACACAGCAACAGTTTCTCACCTGTCTCGAGCAAACTCCCACCGCGGGTCCTCTGGTAGGTCGTACTCAGGAATGGGCTCATCATGTGCGGAGCTACGCCGCGTTGTGATGCGTACCAGCGGCGTACTAGAGTTCATGGAAGAGCTCGAGTCTGCCGACACCTGCAGGGAAAAAGACACTGGCTGATCACCACGGTCTGGGTTCAAAGGTCGATCAAAGCTCCAAAGCATCATTAGAGGAGTGAAAGTGTGTAAATATGAAGGATGATTTGGGCAAACATGGAATATGGGCAGTACACATTAGATGCCTTAACATTAGCACTGAGTCTGTTTGGAAGCCAGGGATTATATTTCAGTGATGATTAAGAAGTGAGCAACAACAGTAATTTTGATGAATGTGTGTTAATCTCTCAGCTTTGCCGCTGCCCCCAGGGCTCATCTCTCCACCTTAACCTTACCTTGACACAGGAATCAGTCTCTGCAGAGTGTAATCCAACACTTTTTGTACCTTTTGGTTTCCCCTTGAGGGAAAACCACAGGGAAAAAAATCCAGCTGCAGGTTCAGGCAGCAGTACTAACTTGCAAAGGTATGCTTCTTTAAAATACCACAGCAGTATGTGTGTCACTATTTATGTTTTATTACTTTATTATACTTATATATGTATTTCTCCTCTAATATGAAGAGATCTCAGCATGTCTGCAGTGTGTGTTTTTCTCCTCCATGGGGTGTTAGATGCTTTTAGAACTCTTTATCTACTTTCTGTTACCTGGCGGCGCAGAGGGATCTGTTTGCTCAGTTTGTGGACCGCTGGCTGGCCCCCGAAGTCGGGCTTCTTTGCAGTGTTCCTCATGCGGCAAACCACCACAATGACCACCATGCAGGCGATGAGGAAGACGCCTGCACAGTATATCGCAATCTCCACGTAGTCTGGGGAAATGGGCCCCGGAGATTTCTCAAGCGCTGGAGAAAATAAAGAGAAGTCAGGTGTGATCACTCTCACACAGACACACACTGGGTATCAGACAGACAAACGCAAAGACAGATGGTCTGGACATGACTCATATGTAAATGTAATCACAGTCAGAAAGGCAAACTAAACAGAGATGTAGCATCTTCAACTTTTTTCTTTCTTTTTTCCCAAGGTATCAGCGCACCTGCTTTTTTTTAGTGTAACAGGCCTGTACAGAGCTTAACAGTCCAAACAGATTTAAAGTCTTGACTCAGCCGGGCCAACATATGTCCACATTCTGTGCTGATGTTGGAGACACGCGAGCACAAACACACACCCACAGGCAACGGAACAATACGCGCTTCACTTCAGACTGCAAACAAGGGAGAGCGGTGTCCTTGGTGCTTGTATATGGCCTGAACTTCCTGTCGAGGAAATGGGTTGAGTTTGTGTGTACGTGTGTGCATGCAATACACAGACTGTTCCATAATGCATAGCCCTATGGCACAAACAAGTCTCTTGTACTGCACAACCAACTGAACAGCGCATCATCCAGCTGGAGGTGAAGTTTCTCCTGATATCTGTCTTGTTTCTGTTGGTCCAAAAACCACACGGCACGCTCAGCCTGCAAGGCGCCGGCAGTGCAGATAGAGCACATCGAGGGCAATAAATATCGAATATTACTCCCAGAGGAAATGGCTTGCCTGTGATCATTATGCTGTATTGTTTACAGACAAAACAAAACTATTATCTTGCTACAGCATTAAGGGTGGTTTGATACTGGTTGTCTGCTGCAGTCAGTCAACTACTGTAATTCATCTCATTTTAATGCCCACTAAACTTTTAGCTCCAACTATCAATCCATTTAGCTTGGAATGAACTTGTGCAGACACTGACACTAAGCTTTATGTATTTGATCCTTTGGTTTGTGTAATTACAGGCCTGGTATACAACAACAGACAAAAATAGGATAAAAAAAAAAAACACAGATAAATGAGGACACACACAAATGGACAAACATTCACATGAATGAGTCATTATGACTGAGTGGAAGCAGAGATATTTGGCTCTGATAATCGAGAAAGTCAAGCCAGCATGAAGCGAGTGTTGGGCTTTACCTTTCCACCATTATTTGATAAAGATATAAGGATCTTATAAAAGGCCAATTATCAGAGCCAGAATGGAAGTGGAAAATATTTTGTCATGCAGAATGAGAGCTGTAGGGAAGAGATGAGAGACAAATCCTCTCCTGCTTTTGGAGTCTGGAGACACTGGAGCTCCTCAGGGAATTCCACAGTTATAATAAGTCATCTGCAAACGACCCTGTTATCTGCTCTGAGCTTTCAGCAACTCGCCAATCCAGATAATATTATAGAACATATGCTCCCAGTTCTTGCATCACATTGTCTTGGATGTTCTATCTAATGTTTGGGCTGTGCGACTCAGACTCCAGAGGGAGGACTTGCCTTCCATTGAGGTAACATGACATAATCCAAAGTAGAGGACAGTATAAGAGTGTATATACCTGGAAGCACCGTCAACCAAGCAGTGTGAAAGGAGATCCCAATAGAATTACCCGCCAAGCACGTATACTCGCCAGCATCTTCAAATGTTACATTGGGCAAGTAGAGAACTTCTATCTCCTTATCTGTGGTATTAACACCTGCGGTCTGAGAGAGGAGTGAAAGTGAAAGTAGGAGATAAGAGTAGGATGGACAAAGAGAGAAAGAAAAAATGAGACCCAAAACACCAAGAAGGAAATTAAAGGAGCTGGATGGCGTCCATCGATGAGGTCCCATCTAGACTGAAGGATGTTGAGTGAGGATGAGGAGGAGACACAGACAGAACCCAATGCACCACCAAAACAAGAAAATAGAACCAATACACCAAAATAAAAAAACCATCACCCACAGAACCTGCTAACTGAATCCACATATTGAACTGGATGCATGCATAAACGCAGAGAGCATGGCGAGCACTGCATCGCCAACTTTTCAGAAAAAAGTCAGGTGTGCAGGCACGACCAGTGCTTCCATGGCGGCACCAGTCTGAAGCAGCTGAAACACAAGGGTGAAACATTTAGGGGAGAGATATAAAGTCAGTGAGCCCCAGGACCACCAAGAGACCACCACAGCACAGCAGGTCAGCCCAGGAAACCACAGGGAGGGGTAGGAGGGTCAGGTCTCAGGGGGGTTACCTGGAATGACAGTGAGCCAACCCGACTGGCTGGCCTCGCCTATATAATTGGAGACTTTACAGATATATTCCCCAGCGTCTTCCTCTGTCACGTTGGTGAGGGTGAGCATCTCCACGTCTGAGCTGTTAATGCCTGAGCGCTGCAATCCACACATACACATACGCAGACATGAACATCAGACAAGTAATCAAATAAAAGTGACTGCATGTGGAGGAGGAGGAAACAGCACCAAGATCCAGACCTATCAGTTCATAAGGGAGGGAATGTCATTAGTTACTTGTATGATTCACCTGGAAAGGGGAGGGAAGGATGTTATAAGTAAATGGAATGTACCTTCAGCACTCTGACGTAGGGGTGTCCATCAGGTCCGTACCGGCTTCCATTCTGAGTGATGTGTTTCAGCCACTGGATGTGAGGTTGGGCGTCACTGTAGACCTTGCAGACAAAGCGGGCGTCTTCTCCAACATGCACGGTGGTGTTAGCTGGGAGACCAGCCTGGAGAATGGGCCGGTGAGGGGAACGTTCTGTTGACAGGGACAAAATGTGATGAGTACGTGAGAGTATTTGTATATGTGCAAAAGAGCTTCAGGTACTGTGAATGTTTCCCAGCGTTGCCTCTTATCTGAGAAGCTTTTAAAGGCTTCACACAAAACAAAGCATCTATCTCTGAGAGATAAAGGACTCCTAAAGTATATGTTGCCCATAAGTAGACGGGATAAAGCTTCACTACGTGCCAGCCTTGGAAAGTGAAACACCATCACAGCACCCCCATATCTCCAGCTATCTGCATTCTTTTACAAGCAAACATTTGGCCTACGAATCCAAACAGAGCGAGACCTGTGGAACAATGCCCCCTTTCAAATGCAGAGGAGCCCACCACCACCACCAACCCCCCTACACTGACAGCAACCACCCGCTGCCACCAAACACACAGAATATGACGTCACTGAGCCTGGGGTGCTTTCCAAAACAAAGCCTTAAGGTAGGTGAAGTGAATTCATTTGTGCATAAGGTTGGGGGTGGGTCAGTGGGGGTGAGCCTGTGTGATGAAGGGTAGAGGCTGGGCTTAAGAAGGAGGGCTAAAAAAGGAAATGAGTGAAGGGGAGAGAAGGGATCAACAGATGGAAGGTGCAGAAACATGGAGGCAGAGACTCCTTCCATATGTCTGTCTGCCTATCTGTCTTCCTGCTCCATCTCTCTGAAATCTGTTCGATCAGATGATTCCCACCCCTCCTTCCTGCACATTCCTAGGGCTCGCCTTGTTTATTGTCTCTCTTTATTTGCCCCCTTTTCTCTCTCTCTCTCTCAAACACAGAGAGGTAAAAAAAAGAAAAACATACCAAACATTATTTACTAAAATCGGCCAGAAAAATCTTTCAAACTGTTTCAGCAGCTGAAACAGTTGTGCACACGCACTGGGACTTGCTGGCAGGTAGAAAGACTTTTTTTAAAAATGAATTGTAACCTTCATTATAGCTGGAACATTCAGAGCTGCAGCCCCAATGACAGAATACGTGTGTGGTGTGTGAGAAAACAGGCCACATCATGATTATGGAGAAACCCAAAAACAATAAAAGTTTGTGGAGCAGTTCTTTCCTAAATTAGAAAAAGGACGATTGTGTATGTGTGTGTATTTGTGTGTACTAGTATTTCTCATGTTGTGGGGACATAAATCTGTTTACACAGTCGTATTATGGAGACCAGGCTCAGTCTCAGAAACGTTAATGATTAAGTTTTAGGTCAGGCTAAGGTTAGAGTGACAGTTAGGCAAGTCATAGTAATGGTTTTGGTTATATTAAGTCTCCAGGAAATTAAGATAAGTCAGTGTAATGTTCTCAAAAATGATGGAAACATGTGGGAATGTGTGTGTGGGCCTGGGTGCAGACATAATAAAAGAAGGATTCAGCAAAATTTAGCCGTGTTGTCCTCTCTGACTGCAGCCTGGTTTCCATGATCCAAACAACAAAGCAGCAGACCCTACGGGGCTTTTTTATGTTCTGCGGTGACCAATATGAAATGACCCATTTCAAAAGTGACTGCATTTATCAATTAAGTGATTAGTGGTGGGATAGATACAGAGCAAAAATACAGCAGCCTTTCCATGGTATCCCATTCAGGACCAGTGAACTCTGGGTAACCTAGAGGCTTGGCACACAGGGCCCTAAGGGTCAGGGAGGGGTAGCGGCACAGGAAGAGCGCAGCAAGGCACAGGATGGCATGGGGCTACCCATAAAGTGCCACATAGTGACCAGGAGGTTGCAGTTCTGAGCTGTTTTAACTCTTCATTTGTCCGCTTTGCCATGTGCGTCCGCTTCTGGATGTCCAACAGCGGCCTTTTATCCAAAGGCCAGTTTGAACCAGAAAAGGCTGGTTCCTTTCAGCTTTAATAGCTGATCCTGCAGGTCATTTGGGGAAAAAAAAGACTGATAAGAACAGCCTTTTCTGTCTCTGTTTCCCCTCCTTTTCTTTTTCTCCTCCACCCCGCCCTCCTTCACCCCACTATAATGGAGAAAAATGAAGCAAGAGGTTGCAGGGGGGCAGTGGCCACAGAGCCAGACGAGGAGGGGGTTTACTGCTCTGCAGTAAAACAGAACAAAAACAGAAATATGCAGTCTGAAGGAGAGTTTTAGCTTTAACTCCGGAGGGAAGCAGAGCAGGGGGCCTGAGATGGGGAGTGTGTTCGTACGTTCATATTTTCTGCAAGGTATTCAATCTCTGTGTAATATAATGAAAATACTACTGCTTATTACCACGGAGACACCAATCAAAACAGTCTAAGTGTGTAATTACAGTAGGGACGCTAAAGAACAATGGTGACAGAATAATTCTATACAGACTACACACTGACCCATAAATGTTGTTCTGTGAATCAGACTGCTGCAGCTTGGGTTATCTCTGCTTTACTGAGCAGACTTTAGAAGAATAACTGTGCCAGATAAACACTGATGTGCACCGATTTCTTAGAGGTTCAATTGAGGAGGAGGGGGTCCACATGCGTTCTCACACAAACACACATTGATCTACTATCTTTATCCTTGTTGTCTCCCCACAGCCTATCGATTCTGCAAACCGAGCAGAAAAACACTCTTTACTCTGTGCGCTCCAAAGGTCAGACACGGGGGTTGACTGAGTTGGGTCTGAACTCGCTGTGACAGTGCTGAGGCCAGCACTGCGCCTGCTAAACCATCATCCGCTCTTTTTACTTTTTGTGGCACTGAGCCATACAAGTAGCTTGAAGTAATTTCCTTGTTTCATTGTCAGCAATAGGCAATATTCCTTTAATAAAAGTAGCTCAAGAGAGATTTGGATGATCTGAACTATTTAAAAATAAAGTAACGAAAGAAATACATTAAAACCAGTGTTCATTTTTAGCTTCCACACACTTGGCTGACATCCACCTGCATCCAGTCTGCACCTGGACAATCACACAGCACCCCTCCTTCTTCCATCCCTCCACTCCTCCTGTTTTAATAGCCTCACAGGTGTACCCAAGCAGGGTATGAGTGTGTGTAGTACTGACCCACTACGTCCAGGGTGTAGGTGTGGTTGATGGATCCGAACTCGTTCTCCACCAGACAGGTGTAGTTACCCTTGTCCGATGGCACAACGCTTTCCATGATCAGGGTCCAGTGCTGGCTGCGCACCTGGGAACAAAAAGAAAGAAAGAAAGAAAGTCATTAATAAACAGAAAGAGTGAGTGCTTCATGAGAAAAAGTGGTGGAAAAAATGAAAGAGGGGATTTTGTTGGAAGCGTGAGAAATGACGGGGAACAATATTGAGGCTGATGACAGGATGATGCCAGCAGCATCAGAATATTCTTTTTTTTCTGCAGATTACAGCTGATGGGGGAAAAAAGTCATAGTTGCTATTAGAGCTGGATAAAACACATCCATTTATTTTATAATTTCAAAAATAAATACAGAAACTTTCACACTTAATCTCACAGTATTAAACCCCTCCCTTGTAGTCTAAGCAGTTTAAAACACATAGTTACTCTTAATTATTTGCCAAAAATAGTTTCACCTGTGTGTGGAATCCACAGGTGTGAGCTAACAAAAGACTTTCCATCTGCAGGCTGAGGAGAGACTGTAACTACTGCTTGTACAGGCCTACATTTCACACAATGGAGAGATTATGCCACAGGGCTGGGCTCAGGTACAGGCTTTTGTTTGTTTTGTTTTTTGTTGACAAAAACATAGAAATGAACTGCCCACAGTGTATCTGACAGCCTGTTTCTGACACATGGCTGCTGTATTATTATTATTATTATTCCTATTATTTCATACACGCTGTAATGAGCCTGCTGAAAACCTAAAGGTGACATTAGCAGCTTCGTCAACATAATCTGCTCCTAAACTTTCCTGGCAGGGAGATGTGTTTCCTCATAAACCATCAGCCATTAACCATGAGCCTCAGACTCGTTCAGCATCACTGACTCTTTTCTGAAATTAATTTCATAACTGTCTGCTTAAACTGTAATTCCACTCCATCAGTAGGGCTCTAAGCATATGCAATAAATGCTGCTTGATGTGAGAGAGGAATTCAGAAACAGAATAACTAAACCAAACAGACTTTGCCACAGGGGAAGAATTCACATTCACACTAACTGTTTTCAGGCTTTTTCATTTAAAAGGGAAATAAATCAGTAGTTTCCCATAACATACAGAATTGGGTATTTTCAGAACATGTAAATCTATGTTCCACAGAACACTACCACTAAACAAAAGTCTCATTTTTCTTTATGCAGACTGTGTTGGCAACTCTTACAACAAGTCAAGTTTAAACAGCAGCCGTGTTTGTAAATCACATTTCATGACAATAGAATCACATGCTGGATTCACACACTCCCACCAAAAGCCAGCGAGACCTGTTCTCCCTGATTGAGTTACCTCAACATTCTGAACTCATTTCAACTTACCTTCTCTATACATTACTGTCTGAGGGCATTTAACCCTTCAGTCCCAGGCTAATGTTTCTAATTGTTGAGGGTAAAAGAACCATTTCGAGTTACAGTGAGAGGTTCTGCAAAGTATCCTGGTGAGAAGAGGTGCACGGATGAGCAATTCCAATTTCACACCAGAAACCCTGCCCTCGTTTCCTCTGTCTACTCTCCTCCTGTCTTGTCCAGTGAAGGGTGGAAAAGGGGTGAGAGGAGAGGCAGGGAATGATTGGATGGAGGAGGCTTAAACATTCACTTGTACATACATTTACTAACAGTCCAGAAAGCAGTAAAAATCCGACATTTTTGTAGTATGGTGTGGTGTATGTGTGTTTATCTTACCTTATACCCTCCCATGCGGTCCTCTTGCCGGAAAGGCCTCCCGTTTTTTAGCCAGCTCAGCTTGGGTGGGGGTTTGCCTCCTGCAGCACAGCGGAACTTGACTGTGTTAGCAGCTGGCACCGCATGCAGCTTCTTCTCCATCTTAGCTGATGAGGTCCAATAAGGAGGGCCTACAAGCAGAAAACAGTTGGTGTTGAGTCAAGGGGGGAAACTTCCTAATCACATCCTCTGTGTTAACAGCCTGGCTTCATGACCTCGCATTTACTGTACTGCACAAGAGCCAAACCTGAAACACTCCCAGAGACCAGCCCCAATCCACCCCCACCACCCCTTAACACTAGCTGACCCACGGTCTGCATAACACAACCCAGAGCTCCACACTCACACAGTTACAAAAACATACACTTCCCCTGAAGGCTCGACAGGGTGTTGCAGAGGGGGGGAAAACATCAGTTTTTGAGGGTAGAATGTGCCTGGGCGTTGCCAAGAGGGTAACTAGACCATCACATTCAATTTCATCTCATTCCACTTAGCAGCTTTTTTTCTCCCCCCACTTCCTCCAATTACCATAGCTACCCTGTTTATCTGCCTGTCACTTGGCTAGATATGGACAGCAGGACCAGGGGACGCTTATCACGCTCGGAAAAATCATTATGTGCCATCATGGGGAGAAAATGAATCTCATGTTTGACGAAGGATTTCAGAGTTCTCAACGTGCACCTCTGTTCCAGATTTTTATCAGCAGTAAACTCCTACTGAAATCTGTCACCTTCCTTGTGTTTTGTCCATTCCCAGGCTCCTTCTTTTTTCCCCAATTTCACTCTTTTAGTCAGCTGGATTTTCCTCCGAGTAAACCCCCCCCCTCCTCCTTCCCTCCCGCCTGTTCTCTCTGCACCTGGGAGAGTGATTGCCTAAGCAGATGGGACTCCGAGGGAAAGAGAAACTCAAACAACAACCCAAACGGTCCACACCATCACTTCCTCTTCGTAAGGCAGGAGTACAGAGGGAATACCAACAGATAAGACCGCTGCTGACTCATAAACATGAGTTTATGTCCCAGGAGAATATTTGCTTTGAGCGTCCTCCCTCCACTCTCTTTCCCGCCTGTCCAATCTGCATACTATCAGACACCTCCCATCGTTTTCTCTGGCATGCACCACCGGACAAGTCGAGCATACTTGGAGAGTAAAGTCAGTAAACAGTGCTCTTCCTTCCTGAATAGATGCATATGTTAAGTGCTGAAACTATAATTAGTCATTCCCTCTCCTTCTTCCTCCCCACTCTCATTATCTGCACTCCTCTTCCTCATTCTTCACCCCTCTGTCCTCTCCATTTTGCTTTCTGTCATCACTCCATCCGTTCAGACAGAGACAGATTAGGTGGAGACTAGCCCATTGCGAGGCCGTCTCTCCACCCTGACCCCTGACCTCGAACTGGCACCCGGGGTTTGAGGATGAGTCTGGGACATGAAAGGTGAGCGCTGCCGTTTCCCATGCTCTCTGTCCGGAGGGGCAGTACTTCAAACGAGGTGACCCTCGGACCTCTCTCCAGATGAAGCCAAACTCTCACTGGCCAAACTGCTGAGGCGTCCAGGAACCCCCGCCGCCCCCAAAGCCCCGTGCATCCGGATCCCCACTCACGGCTGTTTGTCCTAAGCTGGCCTGGGGTGAGCTGAGGTTATCTAACTCTAGCACTCTGAGTCAAGATTGTTTTTCTCTCAAAGTTCCTCCAGAGAGAGAAATCCATCCAAACCAGTAATTTGTAATATGACTTCTTGTTAAGCTGTGGTATCCTTCTGTTTGCATCATACTGTATATGCTTGCTGTGGTGACTTTTTTGACTTAACTTTTTCAAAATAAAACAAATACTATGATATTATAATTACTTTATGTTTTCCAAAAATTAGACAAATATTGTCAGACATGAATGCACTGCCCATGAATCAAACCCAGGTCACAAGAATGGGAATCTTGTATGATACCATTACACCAGCAGTGCTGATATAGCACTTAAGTTTATTAATACTTCTCTCACCCATACAGCAGTGTTAACTAAAGGAGAGACACAACAACAGTGAGTAATGGATGTAAATAATATTGAGTAAAACTGTCAGCAGAGCAGAATTTACAACAGAAGGCAAAGCTCCACATGGCTTTTAAACTTCATCATGACATCAGTACAACCCCACCAGCCTAACCACAGCACCCCCACCCCTCCCTCACAGATCCCTGTAGAGTTTATTCCATGTCTCCTCCAATAACACCACCCACTGTTGACAATAGACAAACACCATGGACCTGTTTTTCTGACCCCCCCCCCCCGTCTTGTTGTTCAATCTTCTGCACAAAGTTAAATCAAAATGCTCTGTTTTGCAGTGGCTTGA
>JAVQJX010178995.1:0-15662 GCA_036025115.1 Ambassis agassizii
TGCTATTTAAAAGAAATCGACGCAGAATCACAACCTCAGGACTGAGATTTGTTATTTTGTCCTGAAATGAAACGAACTGTAACGTGATATCATTCTCTTAAGAGAACTAAAAACACCAGAGGCTCACATTACTCAAAGAGGCCCAGCAGAGAAGGATTGTGGATGGACTAAATGTGGTTGCAGAAGTTCAGAGACTAAACCACAACATGGTTTCTGGACTTAAATTCATGTTAGCTACATGGGAACTGTGTTATTCTACAATTTTAAAAGACATCATGCATCCACTTGCTGGGTATCTGGGTGGCTAAGTGGTCAAAGAGATTAAGCCTCAACTGAAGGGCCCATTTTCATGCACTGCAGCAGCATCACTCCGCACTGTGTAATTCAGCATCCCCACATGGAAATAGTTGCATACGTGATATTTAAAATGATTATATTTGGAGGCAAATTACCATACATGGTTATAACCAATAGGTACATAGGTGTAAATTTGTACTCTGAAGGGGACAAGACAAAAATATGCAGACAGTCAAGTTTTTTCCCCAACAACTTTTTTGGATCATGTTAAAACCAAAGTTATCATTTTAATATATGGTGTAAAATACTAGTTTAATTCTCATATATCCACATGTGCAGCACACACAGACATGTCTGGCTGTGTTTTATCTTTGCGTATTATTTGTTATTCAGATAGTTTTATACTTAAATATAATAAGTTTAAAATAACCAGTGTGTGTGTGTAGGTGACTTCCCCTGTAGAAACAAAAGGTCCTGTGTAGGTAAATGTTGGACTAGTGTGTGTTTTGCTATTTATAACCCATAAGAGGCAGGGAAGTCGAGACACTAGTGTTCCCGACTGACTGAGTGTGTGTGTGTGTGTGTGTGTGTGTGCACTGTAGCAGCCTTTGTTTCCTTGTATAAGCATGTTCTCTCTCTCCTCTTCCTCGGAATAATAACCTTATTATTCCTTGCTGTCATTACAGAGAATGTGTGTGTCTATTCGATTGTGTGTGTTTGCCAAGAGATTTCTGTTATTCCAGCCATGGTTGGCATTTAAACTGTCTCGCTGCATTTGTACCTCCTAATATGGAGGAGGTGGAGGAGGAGGAGGAGGAGTACTGACACTGCACACACATACACTGCTGTGTCACATTAACCCAAATACACAGTCTAATGAGACCACAGAAAGTTGTCGGAGATCAGAAGATCAGCGTGTGTTTCTCCATCAGCTTGTAGAAACAACAGCGATAATATATCCGTCTGTGCCGCTGCTTCCCTTTCACCCATTTCCAGAGCAGCTGTTGGCATCAGGCCAGGCCTCTCCTGTGAGTGACATCTGAGCAGCAGCCAGCAGCAGCACAGAGCTGATGTCACATAAAGTTATTTGAAAGCTTGCTTTGTGTTTGCAATAGGTGTTTGCTTAAGCCTGTCCTCGGCGTGCACCTCCGTATGACTGTGTGTAAACGTCTTTACAGTTTGTGAACGTGTTCTGAAATGTTTGTGTGTGACTAAACATCTGCAGGTGAATGTGTGTCACTTGCTTGTGTGTGCTCATTTGAGCGTGCGGCAGGATGCCTGGGAATGGCCGTACGCATTTACAGCTGTGTTTGTGCGAGTCACTTTGAATTTTGTGTACAGACAAATGCATCTGTGTATGTGTGTGCATATGTGTGTTTGTGTCTCATAGACAGAAACCACCCCCAGCGTTTTCCCAAGCTGTTCCCTTCCTGGATCCTGTTTTTTAGCGTCGGATGAGGCAATCTTTCCCATTGACTCAGCCGTGCTATGCAAATAGCCCCAACTGCATGCAAAGAACATGGAAATGTGTGTATTGTGTGTCTGTGTATCGGATGGATGTCACACATCCATCCGGCCAGTACAACCTGTAAACAAAATTCATGTCAGCACAGGGTCAATATATTATTGCTTTAATTCCTGTTTGTGGTTTCTTGATGTTCCTGCATTTCAGGCTCAATATCCTGTTTTGGTTATTAGTCTTTTTTACACAATCAACACACATACCTGAGTCCAAGTTCTTAGTATCTTGCTCATGTAACCATGATTGTAATTCTGTAATTGTGTTGATTTAAATATCCCGATTATTCCATTTATTTGAGTAAAGCACAGATAAATCAAGATAGACTAGTCATACTACAGAATTTATCAAGCCACTGATGTGCCCATTGTCACCACATCACTAGAATACCATATGCTAAAATTCATAGCAGCAGAATGATCCAGCTTCTGTCCACATCAAAGCCACCCTCAATTTCTGATTGGTATCAGCAGCTCAGTTTCTGGATGGTCCTCACCAGTCATACTCTCTTGCAAGGTTAATGTACTCTGCTCAGAATTAATCACACCTTTACCTCTTTTTTTTTCCAGATTCCTCATCGGCTATACCAGTGTCGTGCACAGATTCTTTTCCCATGGACCTAAGGGTGGGAGATCGGGTGATGCGACCGGGTTCGGACACGGCGCTTCTCACCCCGCTTCACCCTCCTTTACTCATCACACCCTTCTCCCAGTCACGTCCTTCTTTTACCCAACAGCAACTGCATCAGCAAATCCGGGTAAAAAGGATGCAAAGTGAAAAGTTATTTCTAAAATAAAGAGCAGAAAAAAAATCTTACATGAGTATTCTCTAATATGTGTGTGTGTTTTCTGCTGTAGTTTACCATGGGACAGAGGAGACGAGAGCAAGAGCACCATGAGAAACAACAGGAGCTGCAGCAGCTAAAACACAAAGACAAGAGTCAACAGAGTGAGTCCATTCACACACAAAATTCAACGTGTTGCTACAAGTTTCATGTGACAATTGAAGTTGTCTTTTTTTTTTTTAAAGCTTTATATAAAACCATTTCCACGTCTTTAAAATTAATTATAGCCCAGAGAGCTGATTGTGACCAAAGAGGAAAGTCCCTGTTAGAGGTCTTATTCATCTTTATAGAACAACGTAAACTCCACTTCCAAAGCTGTTTGCTTTAACAGGAGAGCTAAATATAACCTTACAAGCGGCGCTACAACACTAGAGTTAAATATAGTTTTGGGTCTGAGTACATAAAGTCCCTGGGTCAATATTGACTTGATCACTCCTAACACCTGCTGTCACCTCTGTGCGCACATATTTACTGCACTCAAAGGAATAGCAGCAAAGAGACAATACGTCACGTACGCGCTGCATGCACATATGGCGTACACACTAACACAAACATCCAGCTGTTCCCTAATTATTTATTTTAGTATTATGTCCTTTTACAGAAATGGAAACAAGGCTTGGTTATGTACACAGTATTTTTGGCTGAGCTTTTTCTTCCTCCTCCTTTGCTTTGTTTTTTAATTGGTTTCTGTTATTGATTGACAGGTGCAGTAGCGAGTTCCTTGGTGAAACAGAAACTCCAGGAAGTGATTCTTAAGAAGCAGAAACAAGCAGCGCTGGAAAGAACAACCTCCAACACTCTGACTGCACCTGTACAATACAGGTGACGCACAATGCACACAAACCCGATACTGAAGATCGTCAACATTAAAGTCAAGACAGAAGAAGTGTTTTTCACTCTTGCCACAGTTTCAGTGATGGCAAACATCTGTGTGAAAACGTTACATGATGTCACTAGTTACACTAATGTTTCCATATGTTCGTATGTCTTCTCAGAAAGCTGGGCCCAGACCCCAGTATATCATCCCAGCCTCTGGTGTCATCTCCATCACAGCCTCCGTCTGAGGGCTCAGAAGGGACGCCGCTGCGCAGAGCAGGTGAATCATCTGAAACCCACTGACCCATAACATCATGTTACTGTTTGTTATTTCCTTACCTGAGAATAGATCAATTCAGTTTTGGAACAGTATTACATTAGGTAGCCTGAAATAAGCAGTCACATGAAGTAAGATTTCACGCTTTGTTTTTTTTTGTTTAGCATCAGAGCCCAATCTGAAGGTGAAACACAAGCTGAAGACACACCTCAAAACTCGCAAGAGTCCACTCACCCGTAAAGAGAGTGACCCACCCATTGTCAAACACAGAGTACCAGACGCACTGGGTAACCTGAAACACACAGTTCATGACAAATGTATTATTGTTTTAATGTATGACTGACTATTAGATGATTTGCTCTTTAAACTCACCCACTCGCCTGTCTTTCAGACTCATCCCCAAGCAGCAGCAGCACTCCAGTGTCTGGCTGTAGTTCTCCTAATGACAATCTACCCAGTGAGAACGGACTACTGCCATCTGCAGGCGGCCTCTCACATGAGGTCGGCAAAGAAACACACACACTCACACAAATGACTTGTTTCAGAATAGCAAAAAAAAAACAAAAAAAACAGCTGAGGTAAAAAAAAAAAATATTATTTTACACTATATTAGTCAAGCTGTTTACATTTTTGAAAAGTTATATTAAATGAGTTTGGGACAGCAGAGAAAAACAAACATTTAAACTGAGTCGTTTCTTGTACATCGGCTCAATAATGACATGTTTAAAGCAACGACAAAAGAGAACAGGCACACTGTTTGTCAGCTGGTTATACATAATTCATTTAATCACAGAACAGAACAACCTCTGTCACACCTGCTGTGGATGTCTGACTCATGGTTCTCTCGGTGTCAGACAGTGACAGCTTAGGGCAAAACACAAGCTTGGGTTACATTAGGACTGCACAGGTTTACAGTAGTGTCGATTAATGTTATGTAAACTCTGATACTCAGCATGAAATATGAACATTAATAGTGTAGCTGCAGAATCTGTAATAGTAATTTTGTTTGTGATCTGCAGGCCCAGAAGCTGCTGCTCAGAGATGGCACTCTTGCTAACTTTACCATCCAGAGTCCATCCACTCTGCCCACCATCACACTGGGACTACCAGCCAACTCACGGGTAAATTAAAGCAATCGACTTATCACAATGTTTTTAATACAGTTATTTCAACAATAGTCTCAAATTTTGTTTGCATCACTGAAAAATCTCAGTGAAATAACTGAAAGAAATCTAACACCCGTGATGCATATTTTAAACAGGAAGTCCAACAAATAAAGGAAGTATAGTACTCTTAAAATGCAGTTTCACAATGACTACATTCCTTTTATGAAATTTATATTAATTCTTTATATTTTTAGCAGTGTGTAAAATCAGCTGTTTAAACTACAAATCTGTTTGACCATGTGTTGCAGGCTGATGGAGACATATCCTCTCTGAAGGTTGGCAGGGTTCCTGTGGTTACCGCCGGAGGCTCGCAGGTCTTCCTCCCCATCAGCAGAGAAGATCAGGCGGGACAAATGAATCCTCACTTGCCTGTAATCATCCTGGAGCCCTCTGGACTTGTCCACACTCCGTTACTCACTGGTGAGACACAGACACTGCACAAAAATCACAAGTAACTGAAGAGTGGACATAAACACTTGATGTGTGAAATGCAAGAGCACCACCCAGTGGTTGCATATAAGTTACACACTTCCTCTTATGGAATCAGATTCTGTCAGTGTAACGTCACTTCTTCTTTTCTCTTATTTCATTATTTTGACAAAAAAAAAACAGCTAACATTTTAGCATATGTATCTGTAAACATAATGCATTTTCACCTTCCTTCACCAGTTCCAGGCCTAGACCCTGTTCCACTCCAGTTTGCCCCCCAAATGGACCGCTTGTCTCCTGGAGGCGTGCAGCCACACAAGCCTGTGAGCAGAACACGCTCAGAGCCCCTTCCCCAGAGCCCGCACGCCCTTCACACACATCTCCTCCAGCAGCAGCACAACACACAACTACTAGAGAGGCTCAAACAGCAGACTCACCTGGGCAAGGTAACTGTATGCATACACTCTGGTCTGTAGAAAAGCATTATTATAGTTTATCTCACATTTGCAGTCATATCTCCTAAGGGGGGTGTAGGGGAGTCTGGGTGTGGGATTAGTACTCTTGGTACTAGGCACCATACAGGTATCCTATTAAAGCAGTTTGAGGGATGGTTAAAAAACAAGGTTCCAAATTTATATTATGTTATAGTGTGTGTAGCAGCTAGTTTTCCCAATCCAATGTTGCTTTTAAAGTTCAAATTTTTCATGTGTAGCTGATGTCCAAGTCCAGCGAGAAGCCCAGACTGCATCAGATCCCTTCTGAGGATATGGACTCAGAGGACGGCGGTGCGTCATCCCCTACTGAGCTGACCTATCACAGCAGAGTGAGGGCAGAGTCACTGCGGGAGGCGGAGCCAACGGGATCCAAGACCCACGAAGAGCACATTAACCTGCAACATGCACTCATACTGAACCAGGTTTGTACAACATCACACATTACACACGCACATAAGTGGTACACAATGCACAGCTGTCCAGTAGGTGGCAGCATAACTCTTGTACTCATTGATACTGGTTTTCTCATATGTGTTTCAAATATTCATTACAGTGCAGTCTTTTCAGCTCAATATGATGAGGTGGTTCATACTGTAGTGTCAAGAGTAAGTCGCTGCTCAGGAGTAGGCTGTGTTAGAAGGATGAAGACTTCAAATTTAAAAATATGTTTAACAACAATTAGTTAGATCCGCACTTAACAATAACAGATTCTTCACTTTATATGCCAATTAGGAGGGGTGAAATAAAAGATTTTATTGAGATCAGGATGGAGCAAATGTTGTGACTTTCAGCACTTAGTATCAGGAAAGAAAACAAATCTCTCAGACGGATGTACAGCTGCACACCATATGCAGAGCGTCTTAGTGTTTCCATTCTGCAGTAGTTTTTTCCTCTTCCTTTTTTATTTTGATAATGGTCTAAAATATTTACTTCAGACATGACTAACACATGACTGTGTTCCACTCTCACTAGTCGTTGCTATGGGAAAAGCAGAAGCAGCTGCAGCAGCTGCATCGACAGATGGAGACCCTGGCGGTGCCCATGCTACTTGGCGGCGGCGGCGGCGTAGTAGGAAGCGGTCTTGGGGTCCATCGGCCCCTTTCACGTACACAGTCATCCCCGGCTTCCACCTCTCTCACACTGCCTGAGAAATCGCTGAGTCTACCCCCGCAGGACACCAGCAGCAAACCACGCTTTACCACTGGTGATTCAAGTTTCCTAGTTCAAATACAGCCAAGTTGCTAAGGGTGGCTTTATGCACTCATGTAAACACAGCTGTCACTGTTTGTATATAGCCAGGGGACATAAAAATACACCTAGAAGTAATTTTAAAGAAAACATACATTTTATATCATTCTAAGCAGATTTTAGATGAATCGTGTCTCACACAAGGTCCTGATTCATTTCTGATAGCATTTCTTGTATTGAAGTATAGTCTGTATCATGATTATGTATGGAAAGATTGTAGCCTTTGAGATCATAAATAATCAGGTGTCTTCATCTGGGATCTGTGCAAAGTAACAGATATTTCATATCGACACAGCAGAGGAATCAAAAAAATCGCAACAAAAAAAGTGATTGCTTTGTGTATATTTGTGTGTGCAGGCCTTGTGTATGACTCTCAAATGCTGAAACACCAGTGTACGTGTGGAGATAACAGCAGCCACCCCGAGCATGCTGGGAGAATACAAAGCATCTGGTCCCGGCTACAGGAGAGAGGCCTGAGAGGACAGTGTGAGGTACAACACAACACACAGACATACACAAACACTGGGTAATGCTAGTTTGGTAGCACTATTTCCGTATGCATGATTAATCTTATGTTATTGGTCTTCAAGGCTACAGGAGTGTATGTTCTCTTTTGACATTGGAAAATCATTAAAGAACAAATTTTGTATCCACACAGAGCATTCGTGGTCGTAAAGCTACTCTGGAGGAGCTGCAGTCCGTCCATACCGAGCGCCACGTGTTGCTCTACGGCACCAACCCGCTCAACAGACTCAAACTGGATAACCGCAAACTGGCTGGTATGTTAGCCCTCAGACTGAATTATACTGACAGATCAGAAAGTAGACAAAGTTCAAATAATTATGTAAATACTCAAAGTCGACAACTTCTTTTTTTTTTTTTTTCAGGGATCCTCTCTCAAAGAATGTTTGTGATGTTACCATGCGGAGGTGTAGGGGTGAGATGTCATGTATTTTATTTTTTTTTTAACCCTCTTAACCCTCCAACTCGTCTAATCATTATCACTATGCTGATGAAAGAAAAGCAACAAACATTCAGAAGAAAATTACAAGAAACAAAGGATATTAATAAAAGAAAAGAAAGCTGGCTTGGCCCAATGTTTGCCTGTCAGTCCGTGTCGGACCATGACAAGTCAAACTAATGAGAACAACGTGTGCATGACAAGGGATGAAAGAAATGCTTCGGATTTCATTGTCTGAGCCAGATGGACACTTATGCCAGTTTGTGAACAAATAGAGGAAAGGTTAAATGTTTCTGGCACTGATAAACGTGGAGTTCTGTTCATTTTGTTTGCCGTCGTCTTTTTTATTGACAGGTTGATAACGACACCATCTGGAATGAGGCGCACACCTCCACTGCGTCACGCATGGCCGCCGGCAGTGTGGTGGAGCTGGCGTTCAGAGTGGCCAAAGGAGAGCTGAAGGTGAGAAACACTCGATCAACGGTCAAACAGAGGAGAGATTTAACCACTAGAGTCGCTATACCTTCAAAAGCTACTTAGAGAAAATCATAATTTTTTTTTAGTTTTTATTCTAACTGGCCAAATGTTAACGTATGAATTTGTAGCAGCCAGCGTCCACCAAAAAAGTTCCTTCCTACAAAGAAACCCCTAACAAACAAAAAAGGCAAGCTCCACTCCACAAAATATACATGTTGAAGGCAGCATACACAGTACATACTAATTTACAAGACAACATAATGAGTATCTTGAATATTCTCTGTTGTTCTTTGCCAGGACACATTCTTGTGATCTTGTGTTTGTTTTTTTTCTCAGTGGAAATTTAAAGAAAGAAAAGAAAATGAGTCACCAAATTCACCTTACAGGCTTGCAAAGTTTAATGATTATATGAATTAAAGAATGGAAAACATTGCATATACAAGGTGCACCGATGTAGACAAACTAGGAGGCTTTGTGTGTGTTAATAGTGTCTTTTCTTCTCTGTAGAATGGCTTTGCTGTGGTCAGACCGCCAGGCCATCACGCAGACCCCTCTAATCCAATGTAAGTGCGCTTGTGTGAGTTTGTCCTTTTCTTATTGTTCTTATCAGCAGCTGCTCTGTAGAGAATATGATTAACTTATAGAGAGCATATAGACAAAACACACCAGACTGCCACTTTTACTTTTCCAGCAATTTACCGTCACTGTTCTCCATTTGTTTTGAGCTGTGCACACATTAGTCAGTCCATTTTCTTGTCACTTGTTCTATCTCTCCTTCTGTTTTCAAACTTCTATATGTTTTATGTGTTTATCAGGGGTTTCTGTTACTTCAATTCTGTGGCCATAGCAGCCAAACAGCTCCAACACAAGCTCAGCGTCAGCAAGATCCTCATTGTGGACTGGGTAAGGAGCACGTCTGTGACACTTATTATAAATTATTCACTATTTAATATGGAATGTGTTCCTTCATCTTGATGACTAGGATGTTCACCATGGTAATGGCACCCAGGAGGTGTTTTACAATGACCCCAGCGTTCTGTACATCTCGCTTCATCGCTATGACGACGGAAACTTCTTTCCCGGCAGTGGGTCGCCGGCTGAGGTGGGTGACATCCGAGATAACTTCGCAGTCCCATACTAAGTGAAAGTATCAGAATGTAATGTGGGTTTATGATGCTTAGGTTGGTTCTGGAGCTGGTGAGGGTTTTAACGTGAATGTGGCGTGGACAGGAGGACTGGACCCACCAATGGCAGATGCTGAGTACCTCGCTGCGTTCAGGTAGAAGCAACTCTTCCTCTGCTGGGTTTAAACTTCTTACTGCCGCTCACAGTGCTGCAAAAACACATCTCTGCTTTCTTTGGAAGTGACTTCATATTGAAAGCATATTTTTCTGCCTTTAATCCATGTTGACGATGTGAAATCATCAGAGAATATAAGAGAGAGTCTTTGTGTGTTCCAGTTTCTATCGATCAGGATGAGAATATTCAGCTGCGATCAGACTTATTTCCTTCACACCAAAGCCACAACAAACACAGTGAAGCTGATCAGAGGCTCGACTTCACGTCGCCTCTGACGTACTTCTTGCGTAATTAATAATCCTTGTCATTTGGAGAGCATGTGTCTGGCGCTCCCTGTTTCCAATAACTTCAGACGTTTTACAGTAAATGGTCTCCAGGTCTTGTGTTTGACAGATTGCGGAGCGTTACTTCCTGCTGGTGGGCTGCATAATTGTCATTGGTGGGTGTTTAGCACCAATAAAGTTTCAGTCGTGTGGGTTCTTTGGTTGTCTGGTGCATCCAGCCCTAAGGAAACTGTGGTAACCGCATGGTTACTGGAAAAGGGGCACAGACAGTCGCAGACATGATGCGGGGGGGGGGGGCAGGGGGCATAAAACAAGCATGTATATGTTGATGTATATATATTTGAAATATACATACACAACAAAAACGGGTAAATCAAGATTATAATCCCCATGAAATTATAAAATCATCTTGACCAATCATCTGCCAGCACAGTTAGGTCAACAAATTTCCACAAGGTTGACCTTTGACCTCTCTGTGGAAAAGAGACAGATTTTCCTGTCAGACTGTAATAATTCACAGTTGGGACGGGGTGCACGCAACACCCAGTGTTTTTCAGTGAAATTTCCAGCAGCGTAATATTCTTATGGCTCACTGGATAATAACTGAAAAAAGTTTCATAACCAGATTTTTAGACTATAGAGGAAACATGAAGAAAAGGCATCTGTTCATTGATCTGATGGTGAACAGTGTTTTGTTTTGTTTTCATATTGAGGGACCTCCCCCAACATTGTGTGTGCAACAACAAGCTCATGAGGTTTGTACCCTCCAGAGCTTCAGATGATTTTTTAATTTAAAACAGAAAAATGTCACAACAAGTTTTCACTAACAGAATTGACTTGAGCCAATGTCCAAAGTTATCAGATGGAGAGAAAGTTAGGAAGGACAGTAACAACAACAATATTTTTCAGCCCCTGGTGCCAGTCCCATGGCTGGCTATTTAGATCTGGACTCAATAGAAGTGATACTGCTTGTTTTTAACTGCTCTGCAGGCCCAAATGATGCAGGTCTGCCACATGAAAACAGAACGAAGAAAACATTAATACACATTAAGATGTGATGTGAGATGCATTTGCACATTCCATTTAAAACTCATATTTATACGGTGCAATAAATCAGACTGTGTTGGTGTTGAGGTTGTTCACTCCCTTTTTCAGCAACTATTATTTACTTGTTTCATAACTGCACTGCGTTAAAGAGGACGTAACGTTTCAAGCTGTTTAGGATTCTAAATTATTCTCACAGTTGGCCTATACGCCCATAATCTACTTCATTGACCTTAATAGTGAGGCACTTTGCTTAACAACCCAAAAAGATGTTTTTTTCTTTCACTGGAAAAAAACACACTAACACTTTAATTAATAAACCAAACATTGTGTTTAATGGCATGTGTTTTATGGGTTAATGTTTGTGCGTGCTTCTGAGAGCTTTTGTTGCATTTTCACCTTATCCTTCACTCTCACTCCCCCTCTTATTTTCCATCACACACACACACATTCTCACCCTCTTCCTGTCCTCCCTTGATTGATCTTTAATAAGCATCCCCTCCTCTCCACCGCCCTCCCTCCTTTCCTCCATCTTTCCATTAGTTTGTCTGTAGTTACTCTCTCTGGGGGGACCGTGGCAGCTTTAATGGGTCTACAGGGGAGGTGGGGATGGGTTTTTGTGGTTGGGTGTATGTGTGTGTGTTGGGATGAGGCTGTGCCTGCTCTTGATTCCACACCACTTTGTATGGCTGCTTTATGGATTGAAATTAGTTGGAGAATGAGAAGTTAATGCACCATAGGCATACCGACACAGGAAAGCATTTTTTTTTTGGCTCAGCGTTTGAAAATATTTCTGCTTACATTTTTTTTTTTTGCATAAATGCTCATTGTTGAGTGTTTTATCTCTGTGTGTCCTCATTTTTGTGTATGAGCTCATGTTGTCCTCCATCTGCATGCAGTCATGACAGCAGTATGTGTTTGGATATGTGTGTGTATGAAGGGGAGGGAGGTCTCCAAAGTCCCCAGGCAGAATAATGAAGGTAAATGGATCCCAGATGGACTTCTTTTCCTCTTTTCTCTGTGTTGTCAATGACGTGAGGAGAGTGACAAGCCTCTAATGGGAAACAGACTCACACACTGCGGCTTTGAACTTCGCCGACAGCAGCGAGCCACAGAGTCCAGCTTCTCCCCACCTCTGGACAGCATCGCTTTTTTTTTTTTCCTTCTCCCTCCCTGACAACAATAGTATTAAGGACATTTTCATGTGTTTCAAGCCCGCAAACAACATTGCTGACAAAACAATATGACTTTGTTGAACAGACTTGTCTTACTCGAGGCTCTGCAACTTCTCCAAAAGAGGAACAATAGTCCTTTGTCAGCTCCAGTCTGGGATCAGCCAAACCTTCACTTGTCATGTTAATCACTCCTTTAGATCGCATCATAAATGTCTGTCATCTGTGGGTGGCTGCCCGTTCAACAACTTACTTGCACCAAATATAAAAAAAAAAACAGGCAATAATTCCACATTAAATCAGACACTTATTAATCATTGAATTTATTTGTGCCTCAATAATAAGATATGATGTCATCAGATGGAAAAAAAATCACTTTACAGATGTTGTTTATCTTATTGGTGATGCCAACACGGCATTCATTTCAGTTCGGTTAGCTTGACTTCATACTGTAGGAAGTCTTTTTGTCTGAGAAGTTATTCATTCTCAGACTGCTTTTTATATGACTCCTTAAGGAACTCCAGCCCTTCTATTCTTTGAGTTGAACAATATAATTAAGGCTTAAATGTGTATATATTAGGAGACATACACATGTAATTTGAGTTTTTGTGTGTGTATAAAGTTACTTAAACTTAAATGGCTACTGGATACATTTTCATGTCATGTTTCTCTTTTTTCCTGTTTTATTTCAATCAGAGATGCTGACTTTAGCTCTTCGTGGTGACAGTCTGCCACAGTGCAGGATGAGAAATGTTTTTTTCAGGAAAAGTCACTAAACTACTACAGAATATGGTTTTCTGTCACACTGTGGGTGGATACTGGCATATCGGTGCTGTATAGCAAATCATGTATACTATATAGAGACTATCAGCAGCTATAGGATGGTGTTTTAGATCCATGGTGTTGCAAGGTAGAAGTAATCTGATATTGTGGAAAAAAACATTTCCGTTGACGTATTCCAAAATGGTGGTCAACATGAGTAGCATGGAAATCACAAAAAAAATATGTCATAAAAATTTGGTTAATGCTATGTGTTAAATTGGAATCCTTTATTCTTATTGTGGATCATATGTGTTCCTACAGGTCTGTTGTCATGCCCATTGCCCAGGAGTTCTCCCCAGATGTCGTTTTAGTGTCAGCTGGGTTCGACGCCGCTGAGGGAAACCCCGCTCCTCTGGGAGGATACAAGGTCTCCGCCAAATGTAAGCACGATTCTCCACCACAGACTGTACAGTCTTTCCTCTGGTTTTTCCCTCAGGATGGTGATTTTAGGAAGAGACACTAAATAAGAACTTGACTTAATGGCTCTGTGGGAGATATTAATAGATTATTACAGCTCCTGTCAAGCGTGGAGCAGGATTTTGCCTTTCTATCATCCCTCGCTTCATCACTGATGGAACCATAATTATAGTAATTAGTAGCTGGTTCGTTGCTGTGGGAGGATCCATGTAGTTAAAATATATGTTTACAGAGTATATTTGAAATTATAGCAAAAATGTTTTCTGTAAGTGATACAGTTAGTGCCGCTTCATGCTAACATTTTCTATGCATCTCCATGTGTCTCAGGTTTTGGCTTCCTGACCCGCCAGCTGATGGCTCTAGCAGGAGGTCGTCTTGTTTTGGCACTTGAGGGAGGTCATGACCTCACGGCTATCTGTGACGCATCAGAGGCCTGTGTCAGTGCACTTCTGGGAACACAGGTATGGCATTCTGGGTAATTGTTGTAGACTTTTTTTTTGTTGTCAGTCACTGGTCTTAAGAATTACTATCACACTGACCTCTACTATCACATCACATATTACCAACTTTTCACCAGTCCAACAAGCTTTGCTGCTATTTTTAGGGTTACCATGGTGACCAAGTTGCTACTTGACCACAATATTTACATGCGCTTACTCACACCAGTTGTTTTTTTTTTTGTTCTGTAGGACTCACTCTCAGAAGACATCCTACTCCAGAAGCCCAACGCTAACGCAGTCCGCTCCCTCCAGACCGTCATACAGATACAAAGTGAGAACTCTAACCTTCTTTTGTCACGAGCATCCTTTTTTTGTCCTCTGCCTTCATATTGCAATCAACACTTGAACTTGTGTTTTGTAGGTCAGTACTGGCAGAATGTGAAGGCCCACAGTGGATCAGTGGGTCTGTCATATCTGGCTGCTCAGAGTAGAGACTGTGAGGAAACAGATGCCGTCAACGCCTTGGCTTCGCTCTCTGTCGGAGTCCTTTCAAACAAAAGGTACACAATTCAATCTCCATTAACATGAGTGCAATTTCATCATATATGAGTGTATTGTTATTAAAATGCAAATACATGACATGAAAGCAGCATCAGCATCCGCATAATAAGTAAAGCAGCTTTTTTCATCCGATGCACGTTTGCCACAACTAAATGTTTCGTCAATGGTTGCTAGGCTGTTGCTAGGATGCAGCTCTTGATAAGACCCAGTCCACTCACATCCATTTATTTATTTTTTTTTCTCCAGCCTCCCTGATGAGCCAATGGAACATGACAGCGACTCCATGTAGGATAATCCAACCAATCACCTCACAGAACTCACATGCAGGAATTCAGTTCCTGTTATAGCCTCGGATCTCCTGCACCATCACATGAACATGAAGGGGAAACTGAGCCTCACCCAATAGCCTTCTTCACACACATGTACATCAAGCAAAACACACACACAAAATGCTGAACCTCTACAGACCTGCCGTTATGAGCACCTCAAACGCTGGTAACCACACAGATGAAGCCAGCAGCACTACCTGCAGCTGAGAAACCTTCAGAAACCTCACCAAAGAGCAATACAAGTCGATTTGAGTGGACTTTTTTTTTTCCTGTCTCCTGACTGACATCGGACTGTGCGTGCGTGCGTGTGTGTGTGTCTTCACATGTCCATGAACCTTTTTTAAGCATGATGTACCAGCAGCTGTTTGATCGCCTTAACTTTGCCTTAACATAAAGACCAACGTCAGGTTCCAGGAGGAGGATGAGGAGGAGACTTTGGATTCTTTTTCTTTCTCTTCCGCCACACTGCTTCACATATCTGAGCTGAAGCAAAACGCAGACCAAACGGGACGCAAAGCGACGCAGAATGAACCTACTGTATAACATCATATACTTGATGCAGATATATCAAATAGAAGATGAAGTGAAAAAAGACTCAGAGATTCTCTGTTCTAATGATGTCATTAAAAGCAGTTTAACCACTAAAAAGAAGACGACAAAGGACACAAAATGGACAACTGTGGTTTTGTATAAACAAAGAAAGGACACTTGTCCTTTTGTTGTTTTTATTGCACTGTTCATTCCATAATGTGAACCATAAGAAATT
>JAVQJX010179063.1:0-11856 GCA_036025115.1 Ambassis agassizii
AGACAGACACACACACACACAGATCACACAGATCACTCACACACAGACAGACACACACACACAGACAGATCACACACACACAGACAGATCACACACACACAGAGACAGACAGAGACACAGACAGATCACACACACACAGACACACACACAGACAGATCACTCACTCACACACACACACACACAGAGACAGACACACACACAGAGACAGACACACACACAGACAGACAGAGACACACACAGACAGACAGAGACACACAGACAGACAGACAGATCACACACACACACAGACAGATCACACACACACAGAGACAGACACACACACAGAGACAGAGACACACACAGACAGACAGAGACACACAGACAGATCACACACACACAGAGACAGACACACACAGATCACACAGACACAGATGCATGCTGGGAGCAGGTAGGAAGTATCTCGGCTGCTCTGTGTTTATTCTCCACCGCGCAGCTCACCTTGTTGTCAGGTCTGGCTTGGTGTTTGGGGCTTCAGCACTGCTCACACAGTTCAGCTGTGTTTGGAAGTGACATGAGGACAGAAACATCACTCACCCTGTGCGCAGTTTCCGGGGCTTTTTTCCCGCTCTACCAGCACACTGAGAATCTGTGACACGGTCGCGTTCAGCTCGTTTATTCCGCTGATCAGAGAAGTCAGACTGTTCTCTACCTTAACGCTGATTTTCTCCCTCTGGCCATCCCTGAACTTCAGCTCTGCTCGCATCGCCCCGGTCGCCATCTTTGTATCGACGTATTGACGTCATCACGTACGTTCTGCGGCCTTCAGGTACGGTGGTGATGAATATTTTTGAATGCCAAGGACTTGATCGAAAACCAGTGATCAATAAAGTATTATGGCGAGTTGCCCGTTATTTTTTTCAAAGCAGAGTAATCTCTTTTTTACAGTGTAATTTCATGTTCATTTTTTAAATTGGTTTCATTGCTATGAACAGACATTCTCTGTCAACACTCAACTTAGGTTGATTAGAACTAAGGCACGTAACCTGGATTCTGATGTGTATGCAAATACAGTCATTTAACGCAGAGATACCAATCGAGGGCACATTTTTATTTTCTTGAGGTAAAGAAAAAAAGATTTATATAAAGAAAATAAATTTCCCGAAAGGTTTAATTTTCGAGGACACATGAACGCACCACGGAATTCGTCTATAGAGTTTTGGAGTTCGGGTAAATGTAAAACATTTTATTATGTTTAAAAAGAAGAATATACGAAGGCCATGAAATAAAGTGAAAAAAACGACAGTTACCCTTTTTAACTTCTATGAACTCTGACCCCACAATGCCGCCAAAAATGATCACGGAAGTAAACCGGAAGTTGTCACTAGTTAGTGCCTCAGCTCGCTGTGCAAGAACAAAGATCACATCAGCTGCACATTAACTTGCGCGTTTTGGTGGCTGTCTGGTGACTGGCTCACCTGTCGGTGGTTATATTCGGAGAAAGCGGCGCTGACCTGCTTCGATCGTCGCTCCGGCCGGTTCTGCCTGGTGAGTTTCTCCACAGAGCTACTAGCATTAGCATGCAGGGATCCATGTTTACCAGGAGGAATAAAAACACTGAGGCAGCCTCAGACTACTGCGTCTCTTGGGTTACTGTTTATTCTGTTTGTAGACTCAGTAGGACGGTGTGTCTCTTGGGTCAGCAGAGGTGATCAGCTGCAGGGTCACAGAAGGATCAGCTCCCACTGACATGTTACACCTTCACAGTTTGATGTGCGTGTGCATGAACACAGATCAGGCCTGTCACGTTCAAACTGGCTCTTCCTTCACAGCTGGTGGACTGTCCTGTGATTTGTCAGGAAGGAGACGAACATGTGTGAGGAGCAGACCGTGTCTTTGGTCGACGTGCTGGAGGAAGATGAAGAGCTGGAGGAAGAAGCTTCCGCTGTCTTGGCAGGAAGTGACTCGGATCACTGCTCGTATCCTCAGGTCAGTGCACACACACAGTATGTGTCTCAGAGCTGCATCACTGTCCTCCTTTCTGTCCTCGTCCTGCTTTCAGCCACCGAGTCGTCTTCTGTGAGCATACTCTGTTTTCCTTCCTCATTGATCCGATATTGATCCTTTGCTAGTGATCCAATTTGATCAGTTTTGTCTCTGATAAAGCCCTTCTCATATCACGTTTTCCATGTCGGTGAGCTGCTCACACACTACATTCAGCCATCTTTAGATCTTTGTGATCATTGTTCACTTTTAAAAAAGTGATTATTATTTTTTTCTAAAAGCACCTGAGACAGTTGTAACACCGTGCAAATGAAATTACTTTTTACCGCTGAATAAGACTGAATTGTTGTGTTGTTTGTCTGTTGGTGGTTCTGATGTTATCCATGTTCCAGGGCTACGTCAAACGTCAGGCACTTTATGCCTGTAACACCTGCACACCAAAAGGAGGGGAGCCGGCAGGAGTTTGCTTGGCCTGTTCCTACAAATGTCATGAAGGGCACGACCTGTTTGAACTCTACACCAAGAGGTGACCAGTGTCTGCAGTACACACATTTCATCTTTGAGTCACTCTGTATTTACAGACGACAGACACGATGTAAACACTGGAGGTAGTTGTTACACATTGACACACTCAGGTACTTTATTGCTCCTAAAGGGGAAATTCAGGTGTCCTGTAGCAACATTGGTTCAGACAGAATAGCATGCATAAAGGTTTCAAACATAGGCTGCAAAAACAACACAAGACTTGTGTCAGCAAACCTGAAGCGGACTCAGACTTTTTTGTCCTACAGGAACTTCCGCTGCGACTGTGGGAACAGGAAATTCACTGAGCTGCAGTGTAAACTTCATCCTGTGAGTTAACATGGAAACGAATGTGTGCGCACTGTGTTACTCTGTCCCTCTGTGCTACCCCGTGTGTTACTGTGTGTTTCAGGAGAAAGACGAGGTCAACAGTCTGAATAAATACAGTCATAACTTCTTTGGAGTGTACTGCACCTGCAGTCGGCCTTATCCAGACCCGGACGACCAGGTGAGACACACACCTGAACCTCTCTGTGGTCAGGTGCCAGCAGGTGTGCTCAGGCCTCCTCCTTGAAATATTGTGCATTTGTTGCAGGTGGAAGATGAGATGATTCAGTGTGTGGTGTGTGAGGACTGGCTGCATGGCAGGGTGAGTCACACACAGAGGGAACAGTCAGGTGACCCTTGCAGTTGGAGTACACCTTATTCTAATGTTTATCTCTGGTTGCAGCACTTGGGCTGTGTGGTTCCAGACTGTGTGGAGCTGCAGGAGATGATCTGCGAGTCCTGCATGAACAAGAATCCTTTCCTGTGGACATATGCTGCTGCGCTGGCAGGTGAACCGCCCTGTTCATCTCAGCTGCTAGTTCTGCTGAGTCCATGTCCAGAATCATTGTCTACCACAAACTCTACATAGGCAGCAACAGAATCGGATGATAAACAAAATGACACTGCTGAACATATTGTTCTTTGCACTGTAAATCATAATAATAATAATCATTTGAATCCACAGCTATTAATAGCAGAATCCATAAGATATAAGTTATTAAGTTATTGCACTCATATTTGTAAGCCACTCTCAGTTCAATTTTATTTCTGTTAATTTGTCACTATTTCCCCCTGTGGGATCAATAAGGTCTACCTGTGTGTCTGTGTAGCGCTGGTTACAATCAGAATTGTCCATCGGCGCTTGACAGAAACCCAGAGCCTGAACCCACTTAAGTGTCAGGAAAGCCTCCCTTTTAACGGGAAGAAACCGTGAACAGGATCCGGCTCATAAGGGGGCGCTCTCCTGCTGATAGCCGGCCGAGTGCATGAGAAGAAGAGCCGATAGACAGCACAGTTGTTTACTACTTGATGGATTGTGGAATACTTTTTGTTTACAGTAGGAGTGTAATTTTATGATTAAAGGAAAGGAATGGAAATGTCATTTTCTGTGTGTGTCTGTGTGTGATGTCCCCTTTTTTAGTGCCAGGCACAGCAGTACAGGTGAAGGAGGACAAGGGAACAGAAGAGTCAGACACTAGTGTCGCTACCAAAGAAGAAAAGGTAAGAAGATTAACCTGTTGTTACCATGGTAACGGCAAGGCTGATACTTCTACAAATATCCGCGAGTAATATTCTGAATGTGGATCAATAAGTCACCAAATGTCCGTCCAGGTCGATGATGTCATTGAGCCTACGTGTAAGCGGAGTCGTGAGGACGCAGAGCTCAGCTGCAGATTTAAGGAAGTCCAAGCCCTGGGTCAGAAAAGAGTCCAATCAGGAGCCGTGTTCTGGCCGCGAGCGTGGCGCTCCAAACTTTGCTCCTGCAGCTCCTGCCAGGTAACATTTTGCATCGTTTCTGTTGGCTAAAACTCTGATGACAATGTTGAGCACGCCCAGATGCCCCTCAACAAACAGCTCATATTTAATTAGCATATTGTACGGCATGTCTTAAACTTGTCTGCCTCTGACTTGATTGTGTCTTAGGGGCGCCTGTCCGAAGCTGGTCTGTCCTTCCTGTCGGACGAGTCTGACACGGTCCTTGCCTATGAAAACAAAGGAAAGAACAATGAACAGAGACAGCCTGGACACGATCCCCTGATGTCAGCGCTAGATAACCTGAACAGAGTACAGCAACTGGAGATTATTCATGGTACACAAACTGTCCCTCTCACTCACAGGTAGATAAGTGACAGTACTACATGTATAACTACAGCTCCCAGAGTTCTCTCTGCCTCTATCTTTCAGGATACAATGACATGAAGACAGAGCTTAAGGACTACCTTCAGAGATTCGCAACTGAAGGAAAGGTGAGTTTGGTCACACGTCAGGCGCAGCCAGACAAAGACGGCACGCCTCACTGATGACATGTGACTGTTCTCTGATAGGTTGTGACTCCTGATGACATTCGTCAGTTCTTTGAGCAGCAAAGCCGTAAAAGACGTCGCGTTGACGCTGGAGGTTTCTACAGCACCTGATTACTCCTGATCTCTGAGATCTTTGAGCAGACCTAACTTTGACCTTTACCCCTTGCTCACCTGAAGACCTTTGACCGCCATTGAACATGTGACTGGATACTCATCCAGACGGGTCATTCCTCTGAGACTTTTCCCCATGTCCTCACGGTCTGCCGGATATTTCAAGATTTTATCTGCAGTTTATTTGAAGCTTTTAGCTTTTGAATGTTTATAATGTTGTCTCTGAAGACTATTTCCTTTTTTAAAGAAAGTTATTCAAAAGTAACCAAAATGACAATATATCATTGGAAGTCATCATTTTGCTGTGTTGGACGATTAGCTAGTAGATGGATCAGGGATGAAGATAAACAGGTCAGTAACATTTTGTGTTTGATACCTGACATACAAACGTATAATTTGAGTGTACTTTCGTAAAGCCATGATGTAGTTGTCTTTGTCTTTATTAAAAAATGATTGCTGATCAGTCACATATGGTTCTGTTCTTTCAGTTTCAGCCTTAGTGGAGCAGTCATTATCATGAAAATGTATTTATTGAGGCTCCCAGCTTTTACAGGTTACAGGTCAGTAGACCATCTTCCATCACTTACGAGTTACAGTGTTGGTGTCAGGATAATGTCAAAGCTTGTCATTCAGAAGCTTCAAAACAGCAGCCTGCTGGTTTGTGTGTCTCTGTGGTGACACTGCATGTACATGTATGAAAGGTGTCTGACTGCGGTAACATTATGTGTGTATTAAATGTGACATTTTGCAGTATGGTCCTGTACCCCTGCAGATATGTATTGATGTAGAACAGCTCCGTCTGCACATCAAACGGCTCATCCAGCCTTTATCCTCCACCTCTTCACTCATCCTCCATGACCGTGTCTGTTGTTGTTGGTCAGCACAGTAAATCTAATCAGCTGCTTGTAGCGCTGCAAACCACCTGTAGATTGAGGTCCAGATCCACCAACTGTGTCTGAGCTGAAGGCCATGCAGCCTGCTGTCAGTGTGTCCAGTCCTCTTCTGCTGGTTCCTCCCTTTCTCCCCCCTCCCCTTAACCCCGCATCCCTCGTCTCCAAATTTCATCTTCAGTTTGACTGAGAAGCTCAGACTGAACTTACTGATTTAACACAGGATTCTGAGCAGCTATTAGTGTGATCATGGCGACCTGTGTCCGGAGGATAATGAGTCTGTCCACTTCTGCCCGTCCAACCAATGTCCTGGAGACAAAGAGGATGATCTGTAGTAAACCTCCACGAAACCGGATTGGAGCTGCGGTGAGTGTCAATTAACTGCAGTTTTACAAATAATGACAAACTATTATCTAATCAGTGCTCACTCTAAGCCTTATCCTAACTCTGCTCTCTTGTACATATCTGTCCGTCATCTCATGACTGACTTGATGAGACTAAGACAAACTTAATTAATCTGTGTAGAGTTGTGATAGCAGCGGCTTCAAAGAAAAATAATTTAAAAACTATATATACAGAAAAATCTTGTATACCCATACAATGTACATACAGCCACATTAACAGTAGACATATTAAGATAAATACAAAAACAGGTAATATAACCAAAGGTGGAATGCATTGATCCAGTTTTGGGAGCACAGCTCTGACAGTTAGAGATGAATTATAGTCTGTTGGCAGGCGTGACTTCCTGTACTGTCCAGTGAGGCCGTTTGTCAGCTTGAGTCCATACTAACTTGACTTTCATAAACAATAAGATAATCCTTTATTAGTCCCCCACAGGAGAAATTCAGTGTTACAGCAGCCAGGAAAGAAAGAAAAAAGAAAACACACATTGTATCAAGCAAAAATACGAAAATAAATATAAGTGAGTACCGATTTTTTTTTGGTGATAGCAGAATAAAGTGACTTCAGTATTGCACATTATGATCAGGCATGTTGGTAATTTACACTATAGAATATGTACATTAGAACAGCAGAGTTGTTGCACTGTATGAAAGAGACAGAGTATTACAGAGTGGTATACTTGTTGGTTGTGAGTATATATGTGTGGTCACAGTGAGCGGGCCTGATTGTAAAGTCTGATGGCAGCAGGGAGGAAGGACCTTCACACAGAGCGGGTGGAGCAGCCTGTTACTGAAGGAGCTGCTCAGTGCTGTGACAGGACTGTGCATGGGCTGAGAGCTGTTCTCCATCAGGGAGGAGCTGTGCCAGCATCCTCCCATCTCCCACCTCCTCCACAGGATCAAGTGGGCTCCCCAGGACAGAGCTGGCTTTTTTAATAAGTCTATTCAGTCTCTTCCTGTCTGCTGCTCCAGCAGACCACTCCATAGAAGATGGCAGACGCCACCACAGAGTCATAAAAAGTGCTCCCTGCACTCCAAAGGCCCCGAGTCTGCTCTGGCCCTTTTTGTAGAGTGCAGCTGTGTTGTCAGACCAGTCCGACAAAAATATAACCAAAACAGGCAGGCACATGATTTTAAATGTGCAAGAGACAAAACCATTGGAGACCATCTGAAGACTAAACCAAGACTGAAGAAGATAGATGAAGAGCCAAGCTGTGAGACAGAATCTGTGCTGACAAACAGAGCCTCAGATACGGCCGATTGTTTGGATATCTGAAGTATAGTCTTACAGAGAAAAACTCAAGAGAAACTGAACTCTAGTCAGAAAAAAGCTGCAGTGCTTCTGTATTGGATCTGGCCATATTGTGCTGTCCGTGGTTAATAAAGGCAGGGAGCAGCTGAAGTTTCAGTCTTTGTGTCCGTCCTCAGCTCCTGGATTTCAGTTTGTCCTGAGGCAGTTTAACTGTTTCAGTATTGAAGCACCAAAGCCACGTGTCCTGAAAGACTAGTCACAACACGTGTTCACCACCAGAAGACATCTGTCTCTTCACAGCTCTCCTCACATCTTTGTCTCCTAAACAGACATGAAAATGTGGTGACATTCATTTGTAGAGAAACAGCTTCACCTGCTGGAGAAGAGAAGATGTAACATTTGATTAACAGTTAATATCATGTGTTCATGAAAGCATCAAAAGTAGTTCTGTTGTCTCTGCAGGATCACAGAGGGAGTTTCAGCTGTACTCACAGTACTATAAGAACAGTCCTAACTGTCCCATCACTCTAACAGGATACAGAAAATTTTCTGCTGAATCAGCGTTTGCCTTTGGACAGAAGACAACATGACTTAACGGTTGTCATGGAGATGCTGAACCTCACCCCAGAGCTGCTGCTGGCTGTCAGGTGATGCTGTCAAATTCAGTCATACCAGAACATTTTCAGCTTGTTTAAAGTGTTTAAAGTAACAGTAAGAGTTAGCTGGCTGTTTCATCTGGTTCTGCTGGTAAGGTTTTTTTATCTGCTTTTCCCACAGAGACCTGGATGAAGGTTCAGTCAGTCAGACCAGGACAAACGGATGCGATTCTGACCTGATCCTGACCACCAGAATGTACATGCTCAGGTAAGACGGGTGACGTGAAGGAGCTGATTCTATTTGAGGATTGTCAGTCATCAGGTCATTTTCCTTCAGAAGGTGGCAGCGAGGCATCCAGACTTGTAGAGTTTTTCTTCATCAGTTCTCAGTTTGGTGAGGACAGGTTTATATGTGGTGAAAGAGCTCAGTGTGAAACTCAAACAAAGGATCTACATGTCTTTAGACACTTACCTGTGTCGTCTGAAGTGTCTGTGTCAGGATAAGACTGCAGGGGGAGCTGTAGTGGAGCAGGTGGCTGAAAGCCATGTGACTTGGAGTGAAACTTCCTGGGAATGGATAGGATCTGTATGTGGCAGAAAGATGATGACTGAGTCCACCACAGACTGAACTGAGCTGCTGGAGGAGCGACAACATGCAGAGATGCCTCGATTCAAGCTGATGTTACCTCAATGATACAGGACGGTCAAAGAGTATCAACTGCACATCCAAACCCCAGGGACCACAGTCCAGTCAGAGCCCAGGTCCACAAAACACTGGCAGACAGAATGGAAAAATACCTGCAGCCCAACAAGCATAACAGAGAATCGGGTTTTCAGAGAGCTGCTGCCTCAGATGCCACTCGCTACCTGTTCCACATTCCAGCTGTAGTCTCAGATTCCTTTAATAATCTGTTCACCTGTACGACTCGTTTGTTTGTTTGTTGTCAGGGAGGTCATGCAGGCAGACGTCTCTCAGAAACAGCACGTTTCTGATGTCCAACAACAGTGTGGCTGTCTGGGACACCTCGGAACAGCACAGACCTGCAGTACTAAGACCTCCGCCCCACTTCCTGTACAGGTAAAACAGGAGACAGGTGAGGCAACACACCTGACTCGTCTTCTCTCAGAGGCCATCCAGACCCTGAGTCCGCATCCGGATCCTACATCTGACTCAGGCAGATCTGATACCCGTACCATCAACAGCCTTGTTCCTGAACTTTCTGTTCAACCTTTTCTAAAGACCAAAGATGACTTTTCTCTTTCCTCCTCTCCAAAGCGAGAGAGGGGGAGGCTCCCCTACTCCCTACCCTGCTCCCCTCTGCTAGGAGGAACACGCTGGAGGTCATCTATTTCCACCCCCTCCTCCCCGTCTCCTCCTGCTCTGTCCCGACTGTGGGTGGAAGCTGCTTTGCAGAGGAGCAAAAATACTCAAAGACAGCCTCAGCCACACACCACACAGATGATGGAGGTGGGAGAGGCGAGTGAGGGGGAGGACCTGAGTGGCGAAGAGGAGGAAGAGGACGCACTGAAGACGGTGAGTGTTGGGATCAAAATGTCTGATACGGCCATCTTCAGATCAACAACTTCACCCACACCGCGGAGGAGAGATGGGAAGAAGGAAGATCCAGGCCTGCGGTCTGTGAACTCCAGGTACTGTCTACGGACACCGTGCGTCTGCTCCCGGTAAGTGATCACCTGACTTGTTGACCCAATAACTGCTGCTGCTCCCATGTGATATCACTGACAGGAACACCTTCCTCTTCACCTCAGATGTCCCAGCGCTCCTCCGTACGAAGCAACTTTTCCTGCTCAAAACACTCAGACAGCTTCCTTATTCGGCCGTGAAGGTCAGACACACATCAAGGCCAACCAGAAGACAAGTTCATCAACAGGCATGCAGACGGGTCCGTCCTCCAGACTTTACCCCAGTCTGAATCTGTGGGTGATCACAGGTGACTCCCAGGTAAGATCACTCATCAACCTCTGTGTGTCACCAGAGCCAGAGGTGATAGAGATCTTTCTGTCTGAAACAGAAAGTAAACCACCACCAGGATGAAGATCTTCAAGTGATCCCAGGTGAGAGTGTTAACTCCAGGTTCACCTGCCCACATGAACAAGGTGCGATGCAGACCTCATATACCAACTTAAGGAAGGTGTTTGACGTAACCACCTGCCGTAAGCGGACAGGTTAGTCTCTCAGCAAAAAGGCATTTCCCATACATCCGACTGAAGAGAAAGAGAAAACTCTTCGTCGTCATCAGAGGATGTTCCTGGCCTGATATTTTGTGTCTTGGCAGCTCCGCCTGTTGACTGTGGCTTCTGCTCAGAAACACTGCAGGCCAGAAAACATCTCTGCAGAAACTGTGACCAGGTAAATATTGACCAGGTCGACACTAACAAGTGTGAAAGCTGTCCTGAAGTACATGTATACATTTTAAGCAGCTCACCTGGTTGTCCACCTTGTTTCAGGTGTTCTGCTGTCGCTGTCTGTCACGATTTGCGTCCTTACTTCAGATCCATCAGTTCAGTCCAGCCGCTGAAGATTAATCTTGACAATAAATCTGTAACTATGAGGTAGCGTATTGTTACTAGAAGGCTTCATCAGTGACTGTAACTTGGATCAGTCATGACTCTTTTGTGCTGAGTAACAGTAGGTGTTGTGAGTGGGGGATGGCAGTAAGGGCACTTCGGCAGAACCTTGGAGATGAAGCGGCACCTTTCCAGCTACCAGTCCACCTCCACCTCTCTTAGTTCGAGGCTGCACTTGACCCGGCGGCCCTCCAGTTGCCAACCCAAGCCCCTACAGACTGAGCTACTGCTCCCAAAATTAATCAAAATAATTTAGATGACATTCTGCACATCTGAGTCATTTATTTTAATGATGGAACAAAAACATTTGCTTTTGAACATTTCTGCTGTAATGACTTTAACATTAAATAAACGAGCACACTAAACATGACCACTTCATGACTTCAGGTACATTCTGTCAAGGTGGAGGACAATTAGCATGATGCTAACACTTATAGTACCATACATAAATGACCGTGGCTTTATACTGATCATGATCATCAGAAGCGACCGAGAACAAAGTCTTCAGCATATTAGCAGCTGCCAACTGCATTATGGGTATTGTAGTGCTGAGGTGAGACCCAGTGCAGAAGGAGCGTTTGTTTTGTGGCAGGGGACATCCGGCACGGCCCTGCAGAGTCTGCTTTAAGGCCACACCTTCATTAACGCCAGCAGCTAAACGTCCCACTGAGCCGGGAGACCTGAGTGCAGCACAGCTGAGAAGAGACAAACAGGTGAGAGGTCACATGATGCTCCACACTGAATCTCAGCAAATCAGCAGTGGTGTGAGCACCAACACAGAGATGGTTGATTTGGTTCACAGCCCTGCATCATAGCAGAATGCTAGAACAACGTGCGCTTACCTTTGTGTGAGGCTCTACATGGAAGAGAAGGTCATGGGATCCATTCCGTTCATCTTCAGGTGGTTGTCAAGGATCTGAAACATCTCCTGGATGTTTGGAACGTAACCAGACTGCAGTTTCGACCACAGCGGGACATCTGACAGAGGGAACCATAATATAATAATAATAAAAGTGAAATGGAATGACCTAGTGATGGCCGGCTGACACCGATGCTCCGATACAAGCTTCGAACTCGAGGCAGCTTTTACCTTGAACCACTGCTTCGAAGCGTGCTTTGGTGCTGAAATAGACACGTGACCGATGACGTCCGAAGCAGTTA
>JAVQJX010179082.1:0-16499 GCA_036025115.1 Ambassis agassizii
TACCTCTAAGCCAGTGAGCTCGTCCAAAGATATCAGTGGGGACATTGCAGGACTGGCATGGCTAGATGATGAGGGGAAGGAGGAAGAAGAGGAGGAGGAGGTGGAGGGAGGGATGGTTGTTGAAGAGGAAGGGGGGTGATGGCTCTGCTGGATAAGGTCTGGTAGGTGGTGTATGCGGCCGGCATAGCCATTTCTCTCTGGAAGGCCTTGGCTCGTGAGCTGACCGGAGCCAGCCGAGGAAGAGGAGGGAGACGCGAGACTGACCAACCGCTTTATGTCAGCTGTGCTCTGGAAGCAAGAACAGGCACACTTTGGCTCGAGCAAGCAGGTGAAGAGGAGGAGGAGGAGGAGGAGGAGCTGCTTTGTGTCAATATTTACCCTCATTTTTACAACATTTTCTAAGCTTTCGAGATTTTACCTCTGCAATGGATGCTTAACATGAAAGTCTAAAAATGGTATGGAGATGGTGGAAAAATGAATGAATCAAAGCATGCTTTAAAAAAAACATCTCCTTACCTGTCTGATGACCAGCGTTCCATCCTTGGAGGGTGTAGTGGCCTCGCTCTCCGAGTCTTCCACCAGCATGGTCTTTGCAGACTCTGTCTCTCCATTGCTCAGCTTCCTGTAGAAGCCATGGGAATATCTGATGTCCCATAACCAGACCAGTGTTAACAGCCATGCAGAAAAGCCATGCAACACTTTGACAAGTGTAACGATGAAGCTGCGCTGCGGTGCATCAGACATTCGAACCTACCCTGCTCTAGAGTCCTCAGCTCCAGAGGTGGACTCCTCTCCGGCCTCTTGGTCCACTTCTTCATCATCCTCCTCATCAGTGGTACCCGACTCTTCACTCGAGGACGAGTAGTCGGTCACTTTGTGTGGAGGACGCACATCATCGACTGCGCGCAGCTCCTTAGCCAGAGCAGTCAGATCCTGAAAGGAGCCATGACAGAGTTTGATTTTGTGGCTCAAAAGAAAATCTGTTTTAATCTTTTGCCTTGCACAGTCCTAATAATCTCATCTTGTGAGGTCAGTGACAAACAAGAAAAGGGAGGAGGGACTCTTCCCTGAAATGCTAAGGAAACAAGATGCATTCAAATGTGGTCACATTCAAATTCAGGCTTGGGAAGCTGCCATGTGTTGATGGTAAGTGGGTCTGTGCAGATCAGTAAAAAGGCAATGACAACAGAAGCATAATTAAAGCTGCATTGGTTGGTCCTTGCTGCCAAAATACATACCCCAAACTTCTGTTATCACGTTTTTTTTTATCATATTAGTGCAATGACAAGGGCAATGGTGCAAGCATAGCAGAGATGCAATCATGTAATCTCATTTAAGGGGCTTACCACATCACCCTAAGCAGGAACCATTGGATTCACGTGAAGTAGAAAATAGAGGAAAGTGGTGAAGAAACAGTTTTCACCTCCTCTTGTTTAAAGAGCTCTTTCGTTCGGTGTACTTACAGCTGGACGAGTGGGCCGGAGGTTCTTTTCATCTTGCCGTTTAGGAACATTTTCAGGCCGCTGCAGAGGTGATCCTTCAGATTTAGAGGAAGCTTTGTAGAAACAAAAGGAAAAACACATTAGTGATAGAGAACAGAACTGGGCCAGCAGCTTCAGAAAGGTCCTTTAATCACTTGTGAAAGACGGCACAAAAAAAAGGAGCTGACAGCAAAGCAAGGATTGCATACTAATGTTAAAAAAAGACAAGGCAGAATTAGTGAAATGTACAGTACCAGGGGACTCACAGCGTGGCCTGAAGCGGTCGCCCGGACTGGCCTGTGAGCTTGAGTTCGAGGAGCCAGAGGAGCTGCCACTGCCTGGCCGAGACTGCAGCTTCTCCACTCTGTCCCACAGGGGGCGCTGCTCCATGTTACTGTTACAGAACATTTACAAATTCTCTCGTCTGACAATAGTGATGATGATTGCCTTTTTTACAAGCTTTTAATGGCTTTCATTTACCTGCCAGGGCCTCTCTGTCCGGCTTGGTTGCCGGGTTGCGTCGGCAGTGGTGACTCTCGGCGTGACAGTACAGGAGACCTGGATGTTGTTCTCACTGGTACCTGCCGGAGACAGACTCAAAGGTAAAGTACATTCGTATAAACATATACAGTGCAAACTTCAGTCATTTCATGAGACTTGTGGGCTCAGAAATGCAAAGTTTGCAGCACTTCTTGATGAGAGAATGAGACAGACATGAGAGGAGGTGAGAGGAGGAGACGGGTGGGAAAAGGGCCGCCCTCAGCAGCTCCTTACCTTCGGAGGGACCTCCTCACTGCTGGACTGGTGTTCAAGCCTACTGTGGGCCTGAGGGTGGTGGAGGGGAGGTTGGGGTTGGGGGTCAGTGCGAGCAGGCGATGGGTGGTGGTGGTGGTGGTGGGGGTCCTGGGAGCGCAGGTGGAGTTGTGCAAAGTTAGAGGTCACACCACCGGACTCGCTGAAGGACTGGGAGCGAGACACCACAGGCGGAGGAGGAGGAGGAGGAGGAGAGGGGGCGGCACTGTTGCTGCTTTTTAGAGCAGCCAGGTGGGACCACTGGACCTTTTCAGCGGTGAGGAAGGAAGGAAGGAAGGAAGGAAGGAAGGAAGGAAGGAAGGAAGGAAGGAAGGAAGTGAAACAAACACAGTGAGATATGAGGGAAGATGCGTGTGGCTATTCACATACATGTGCTTAGAAATATACACATGCATAAAGCAGACACGTAACACAAAAGACGTGATGTGTTTAACTCAAAGTCTGGGCTAAGGAATTAATACTACCCTCTGGTCTGAATTAATTTGGTCTTTAAATATGCATTACAGTTTCTACTTGCACAAATTGAGCAGTTAGCGGAGGAAGAGTGTGTCAGGATGAGGAAAAGGTATGGAAGGAGTTACCTGAGGCTCCATTGGCCGATGCATGGCAGAGGCCTCGGAGGAGCCGCCGCCATTGGAGAAAGGTTCAGAGGAGCGGGGAGGCAAAGGGGGCTGCTTAGAAGGAGGGGCAGTCTGAGGGGAGCCCTGAATGTTCTTTCGGTAGCGCTCATCGGCCTGGTATGAGGGAAGGACAAAGGGTGAGGGTTGGGGAAAAATGTCTCGAACATATCTGAAGGAGGCGACACTGATACATGAACATGCTTGAAGCCTGCGGGAGGCAGCCGAACAGACACAGAGAACTCACACAAATACATCCCTTAATTGCACGGAGCAGCACTGCTTTGGTGCCTTGCATGTTAGTATTGGGCCTCGTAAGTCATCCACATGCATTGGCCCGGTCTGAGAGACAAAACAGCCATACTGAAAAATGTCTTCATTCTTAGATTATCTCTCTTTCTCTTGTTCAGCCTGGTCGTAGTGATTTCATACATCCTAGTGGTTTTAGTAGACAAGGAGACGAGCAACAGTGCAAGTGAGAAAAAGGAGAACAGCTCTGCTTTATTCAACATTGGCTGTGATGCTGGGTTTTTTTTTTTTCATCCTAACCCCCTACGTGATTCATTACAATGAGGACTTGTTGAGAGGGGTGTGTTTTGTTTCAACATAGCCACTGAGGCTGCGTGAAGACAAGCAAGAAGAGGCTAGAAAGAGCAAGAGGCGGGGTAGAGGAAGGTTCACCTCTCTGATAGGCTGAGGAGGTTGACTGACAGGCTCACTGGGCCTGTCAGACTCCAAACTATTCGCCTGGGGAGGTTTAGAGTCAGTGGGGGTTTCACTCTGAGCAGGGCTGGGGGAGTTTGAGACCTCATCAGAGTCAGCCTCCTCTTGCACCAAAGCCTGGGACGCAGTGCTGTCTGAGGGGAGCCCTCTGGAGGACTCGCCTCTCGCTACAGGGACAGTAGCATGGAGGACCTGAGCGTGTGGGGTTGCAGTGAGGGCTCTGTCAGGGGGCAGAGTGGAGGTCTGTGGAGGTTTGCTATGTTCAGTGGGGAGTTTGGTCTTGTCCCCAGGCTGCTGTTTTGATTCATGCTGCGGTGACAGCAGGTAGGCCTGCTCCTGCTGCAGGCGCTTATGGAGTCGCTCGGCTTTGCGCTGCTCCTCCAGCTCCCGCCACTTGAACTCCTGTTGCAGAGTGCACGGTTGATTCAGGGGAGGTCAGAAGAGAGGGGAGAGCTGGGCTTTGACCTGGCAAACTTAGGCTGACAGAAAAGTCTATGCCATGGTTTACACGGTTACATAGAAACACATTTACCCTGTCTAACATTGCAATGTTTCTGCCTCCATTTATTTCCCATTTCCTTTTTGACTATGATTCAAGAGACATTTCAGACAGAAGCTCTGAACTTTGCAGCTCTTGTGTGTGAGTGTGTGCGACTGACCAGCAGCATGGCCTGTTCACGGAGCAGCTGCTCCTGCAGCATCTCAAGGTGCCGCTGTTCCTCCTCCAGTTGGCGTCTGATGTACTCCTGTCAGAGCAGAAAGGCAGACAGGTGATTAGTTCTGAACGATATTCTGTTTGCACACAACCTCAATAAGTAGATTTACAGAGAGCCTCCGGGAGCTAACCTGCTCACGATCGTTTCTTCTCTTCTCATCCTCGGCCCGCCGTCGCTCCTCTTCCTCTTTGCGTCTTCGCTCCATCTCTTCAATGCGCCTCTTGTCTTCTTGCTCGCGCCGCCGCTGCTCCCGCTCCTGCTGCCTCCTCATCTCACGTTCACGGCGCTGTTGCTGTGTAGGAAATTGAGAAATGTTAATATTCTTCCAAAAACCAAACATCTGATCACATGCTGGAAAAAATCAATCTTACTTCTTCAAGACGCCTTCTCTGCTCTTTCTGCTGCTCAATGCGTTTCTGCCTCTCAGCCAGCAGCTGGCGTTTGTACTCCTCTTGCTCACGGAGCTGCTGCTCCTGGAGCAGCTGCTGGTGACGGAGTGCCTCTGATCGCTCCTTGTTCTCCTGCTGCAGGCGGATGAAGTCGCGACGCAGAGTTGACTCGCCGGGCACGTTGACGATGGAGCTGGATGACAGGAGGGATTGGGGGATAAAGTTAGAAGTCCATTTGAAACCTTCAGGTGGAGAAGCTTTCTGGATGTGTACATACCTGGGCTCTCCTTCCTGCTCTGGAGGATCCTCTTCCTCTTCCTCACTGCCACTGTACTCATACTCTGTCTCATCTGCACATGGGAAAAATAAACCATCAGAACCACTTACTGTAAACACTGGTAAGAACACAAGATATTATGTGTTAACAGGCTCACCTTTCTCGCCCCTCTTCTTCTTGGTCCGGTCGATGTGGTCTTTGAGCTGGATGCGGACTTGCCTCTCATTGGGCTGGTCTCGGATGAAGGGGTGTTTCAGCAGCTGCTCTGTCGGAGGGCGTTGTGTGTAGTTCTTCACCAAGCAGCCCTCGATAAAACTAAAAAACTTTTTGGACCTGCGGTGATGGTAGAAGACGGAGGGGAGTGAATTATAGTCAGAGCCAGACATAATATTTCAGCCATACAGGGATCCTAAGTGAAACAGACATTTCTGCAAACAAGATCTGATTCCAAATTACCCATCAGTCCTAACAACACACCCCTCCCTTTCTGTCTCTGAAACACACTCCAGCACAACAGCCTCTGAGGTTAATGCACATGGACAGGCAGCACTGAACCTTTCACCACATATATACCATGAAAGCAACAGTGAAATTCACAACACAGCGGCACCTGCTGCTGAGAAGAGGCCAAATGGAAATGACAACAGCAACAGGAAATGTCATGGTAATGCTAGGTTTTAAGAAAATTTAACTTTTAGCCATTCAACTCTTTAAGCCAGCTTGAAAAAGAAAAAGAAAAAAAAGCTTTGAGTTGTTTCTGCAGTGCTGAGCAGCACTGCAGTGTGTATGTCTGCGTGCCAGGAGAGGCTGAGCCTGCCAGAGCAGGTGTAGCACAGATGTTCAGCTCAGCAGCAGAGCACAGGAAATGCATAAAAAAAACAAGTAGGAAATCTATACATAAAATATAAACTAACTTTATAGGTCAGGTAAATGAGGATTTAAAGGCTCACCATTTTTTAGACTTGAGCCTAGGTGGAGGGTTTCTTGGAATAAGAAAGAGTGCACGCATGGGATGCATGTCACAAAGTGCTGAAAGAGAAGTCACAGTGTAATTAGTGTATTCAAGAGACTGAACCCACACAAAAACCACCAATAAAGCGGCACTCACGTGGTGCTCCTTCAGCCATTTCGATTGCAGTGATGCCACAAGACCACAGATCACTCTGAAAAGGAGGAAGTAACGGTTCAGTGCAATACACCTGCTTTACAGAATTAAGAGCACGAGATTTTGCTGACAAATCTTACTCTGTAATCATACGTCGCATCTGGGTTCTCGTCACAGGCAATGACCTCAGGAGCCATCCAGTAAGGAGTGCCAATGAAAGTGTTCCTTCTGCCCACTGTGCGGTCAAGCTGAGCGCTAACGCCGAAGTCGACTGCACAGAGGGGTGAGAGTGAAAACAGAGAAGAGCGAAAAATGTGTTCAGTAGCTGTATAGCACCTTACCTAGTTTAACTTCTGCATTCTCAGTCAGCAATACATTCTGGCCTTTGATATCACGGTGGATGACATGGTGGGCATGTAAGTGGGCCAGACCCTGAGGAAGGCGGAGAGATACACGGTTTTAGATTCAAAAGATATGAGAGAAGGTAATGGAGGAAAGGAGAGGAGCTCACTCTGAGGATCTCCCTGGAGATGTAGGCGATCCAGTCTTCCTTCAGCTGGTTCCCTTTAGTGTTTTTAACCAGGTCTGTGATTGAACCAGCACCACAGAATTCCATCACCAACTGCAAAGCAGATAAGAGTGATCAGATTTAAAGATTTCAATATGAAATATGAGCCTTAATTTCTTGGATCTGAGGACTCTTACCCATAGCTGGTCATCATGTCCTGGAGGACTCTTCTTAATGAAAGCACCATAGTAGGTGGCTATGTTTCTGTGGTGGGAATACTTCTTCAGCATATTGATCTCCAATTTAATTTCCTCCTCTTCATCCTAGACAGATAAAACACATTGAAAAGGAGTTTTGTTTGTGTTTCCAGTGGTAAATCTTGAGTGTCATTTTATTTAATTCACTTGCGGTTGAGCTCTGTGACAACAGAAAGTAAAAAAAGAGTCTTTTGTTTAGCACTAAACATGCATGAGTATACAAACAGTACAATGTTAGATATACATCCAGCTGATATTATCCTTGTGAGATTTGCTTGGATTAGGAAAGAGCCATGCCTTGAACTTTCACCTCAATAATGGCAGCAAATCAACAGGAAACGGAAAAAAAAAATGAATCATACAAAAACTGCAATAAGGAAATAGGCGCGTTTTAGTGTGAAAAAAAATATTGCATAGCAGATGCAGCAGTGTTTAATCTCCACGGGCAGTGACCTTTAGAGGCAAACCTGTCCACTATCACCCCTTCACAAAAAGGTCATAACTAGCTGCAGTGTGCACCCAATAGCGACTTGACATTGATTAACAGCGACGCACTAATTGAACGCATGCAGACATCAGCCTGCAAGTGGTTTGCTTTGGCTCCTACAGGAAATACACTGCATGCAGGATGGGGCAGAAATACAGCGAGAGGAGTCTATCACAGTCTGTCAAAGAGGAAAGGACATATTATGTGTGCATGCATCACATATAGAAAAATGGCAGTTGGCAGCCATGCTGCTGCTGCTGCTGCATGACTTGCTTTGAGTTGATGTAAGCCTTTCTGTTGTGCGCACCCCCCACCCCCTTCCCCTCCTCCAACCATCCAGCCCTCCCTTCCTCATCAACCCCCTCTCTGCTGCGCAGCTGTTGGATTATCACACTCCCGACTGTGAAAGCCTCGCTGCCACAAGTCACATGGTGAGGGAGAGACAGACAATCATATGCTGATGTGTGTCAGAGAAGACTGAGGATGAAACAATATGTCATTTCTCAACACACACAAGATGTTATTAATCCTTGATAGTAGGTCACATATTCTGGGAACAGAGAAATGTAATCTTATTTAATGTCTTCAATGTTAAAAACTAATTCGTAAATCTCTCAGGAACAGGAACACAGACCAGATTAGTCAGCCATGTTTTTTTTGTTTTTTTTTCAAACTGCAAAAATAAACTACCAGAATGTGAAGAAGCCTCCATTTAATGTAGCAGAGGAATTATTTTCACATAATCTAGAGTAGAAGGACATCCATTTTTTTTTAATGAAAGGAGTGTTTAGATTTGAGAATGCAGAGCAGCAGGGAAGAATATGTGGGTCATAGTGACCCTTATACTTATAGATAAGCTCCAGCCAAGACAAAGGGAGCGCAAAGGTAACAAACCAAGTCGTAGATAGATTTACCTCAACATGTTATATTAGAAGGTTTTTAAAAGAAGACACACCTCGCGTACAGTCACACGCAAACTGTGTTGAGAAATGCTAGATAACAAATCAGGCGTGTAATTCTGACTCATTCTGACGTAGGCTTATATGAGGAGTGGCAGCAGGCAAGTCAGGGCACCGGAGCTGCATCACTGCCTCTGTCCAGACACCGATGACCACTGCGTCGGTTTACACAATATGTAGGTGTGTTCTTTATAGTGTCATTGTCTTATTTTTTTTTTTTTTTGGTTGGCCATATTTGGTCACCACAAAGATGGCTGCTCAATCTTTATACACAGTGTGTAACCCCTTTAACAAGTCCCCCAAAAAGAGATATGTCATGACAGGCCTATGCCTGTATTCCTCCATCATTACAATGCCTGTGTGGGTGGTTGGCCCCGCTGGCCTTCACTGCCACTCTAAAATGAATATGTCCATGTGTGGTTGTTCTCTCAGGACCTCCCACAACTGAGGGCAGCCTGCTCTCTGCTAAATGACGCAATTCACTTCCCCTGCTGTTTATTATGTAGAGAGGAGTCATTACACAGCGTGGCATTTTCTCCCTTTCCAGCCTCAAAACACTGAGACATCAGATCCAGAGGAATGTTTAGAGATTAGAGCATTATGTTGTGTCCAATTATCTGTATATGAAGCTTCTGTGGCCTCTGCTTACTTGGTGATGTCATTGCTGTAACAATATATTTTACAGTTTAGCCTTACTTCTGTGACATCCATGACCTTGATGGCAGCCAGCTGTCCAGTCTTGACATGTCGTCCCTGTGAGGAAAAACAAAACAAAAAACAAAAAAAACAAAAAAGTGAGCTTTCACATTACATTTTTTAGTTCAAGTGGAGAAATATCAGACATTTTATAGACAAAACAAACAGACTGTTGATTTGATACTTTCAGCCCTATTCACAGTCAGTGTAAACTTACAATACATACCACAGATGAACCTATGTGCTATAAAGTCCCAGCATTCCCAGACATCTATGCCCTCCCAACACCCTACCGCCACCCCTTACATAAACAAAGGACTGAAATAGAGGCCCTTCTACAGACCCCCCCCCCCCCTCCCTCCCTCAACCAACCCTGAGAGCAGATAAAACATGGGACATTTTTGGGATCTGGCCTACATGGGCATTCCCCTCGTCCAACGCAGCAACAGACAGCAAAATGGCCATCAGGATACACACAGATACACTCCCAACTCCCTGCTACCACCATTATCATCATCATCATCTTAGCCAGTGCATTCCATACTCAATTGAAACTGTATGGATTATGACAATAAAAGCCATGCAGGCTTAGGGGCCCCTCTCTGTTTGCTGGGCAGGAAAAGGGACACTTTACAATGACTTTAATCCCCGCCACTTTGATCGCAGGGATTGTCACTGCACAAACAACACAGAAGCTGACATTATAGCTGTCAGCTCTCCATGAGCTAGCTGCTAGTGCACATGAGTTCACAGGTGCAGCGAAGGGACTCACTAGTGGTCCCAAGTGCATTTAGGTGTCCTTGAGGAAAAGGGATACCACATACACAATGTTTGTCTCAACATTAGTGTCACTCTCTATCTGAATATGCTAATCATTAAATAATCAGAAATGATGTTTATGTGTGGTTGGGAGGTGTGTATAAGAATACGTCATGTATTTTCTATCATTCCTTCTCTGTAAATCTGAAGTATTTATGGTCAAATAAACACAAATATTTTCCAGCTTCTGGGAGGAGACGGGGTTATCTAGGCCACTACATTATTACATTTTTATACCACAAAAACAACTGGGTTACACATCATTAGCACATGAGTAATGAGAGGAGTGCTTGGTTTACACTTCACACATCCATGATGCGAGTTAATCCCCTTACACCAAACATTATTTGGCCTTAAATTAAAGATAAACTCTATGATGTTTACACCTCGTGTCCATAGCTTTTAAAGTGGAGCGGTGTTGCAGTACGGACAGCCAGAACTCATGTTTGCTTCCTAATTTGGCTGAATTTTTAAATAAAACTACAGCTGAGTGACAATCTCTGTGTCCAGCAGCAACTTCAATAAAATCAGCTGTTTACTTGAACCATCATTAATAAGCCAGTCCTCTTAGATGTAGTCATGCTGCTGGACCACTGAAATAGACATGGTTCAATCACAGGAGGGCCAACAGAAAGGCCCTAGAGGGCCTCTTGAAGCAGCCAGCTAGGCGTGGCTGTGGAGGGGTTATCTGAGGCACTAAGCTATCACTCAGCCCTCCCTGGCCTCCATCTCTACTCCTCCATCACAGCTCCTCTTAACCATGGCCAGATGTGCTGCTGGCCTCCCTCCAACTCAGCACTAAACCACTGAATGACTTACTGCCTTTAGAGCCAGAGACATTAAGTTAAAAAAAAAAAAACTACCCTAACACAAAATACACTCCTATATGAGAGCTCAATTAACAATGCTGTGGAGAAGTCTCACTCAGCGCGAGAGAGTCGATAAGGCCGCTCTTAACCCGAGTGCTGACACAGGAGGTTTGTAGAATATTCCCATTATTTCATAAGTATAAACTACAATCTGTGCCCACTTAGAGAAAACACAAGTGCTATCACGATGTCAACATTACTTCTAGAGCTTCATTTGTAATGTAGACCGTTGCTGGGGTCCAGTGATTCGAGGAAGTTTGAGGGTGGATTTTCACTTAGACGGAGTGAGCAGTAATGCACAGCAGTATTGTTAGTGGTTAGCCCAGAGAGCTTGTGTGGACAAAGGGGGAGTACTGCACTGAATCCACTGTATCCTGATGGATCTCTTCTTTCACGTTCAGATCAATCACACTATATTCGCGTTGCTTGACTTTTTAACCGGGGGCATCCTGCTGGCAATTAAATGACATGCCGTGTAGGTGCAAAACAAACTTGGTTTCATATTATAAGCGAACGCGGCGAGAGAAGGAGAGAACAGCTGGGTGTCACGGTTTAGTTCTTCAAAAGGTCACTACTGACTGAGAGAGCTCGTTTGCGTTTGCTGGTGGGTAATAAGCGATGGATAGTTGCGTGAAGAGCATAGGTGGACAGAGGTCAGCTTAAGCCAAGGCTATTTCAAGGTTTACTTAGATGCTCACAGGTTTATCTTCCACAAAAGACATCAGGAAAGAGAGAGAATTGATCAATCAGCAGTAAGCAGCAGCACATGACATGCAGGGCTGTGCCTTGCCCCAGCCTCTCTGGGCTCTTCCACTTTATACTCCTGCTGCATACCAGCACACTGACCCAATTCTCACACACACGCATACACAGAGTCTTGGCCCTATACTGCCTCCATCCCCAGCACTCCCAGGAGGACTAGGGATGTCAGTGGCACAGAAAAAAAAAGATGAGAGAGCAGAGGTGAAAGCTGAGGGACTAAAAGAGAGGGAAGAACGTCTATTGATCACAGTGCAGCAGTAATAGGAAGGGATTAAAGATGCATTGTAAGGCACTTTCTCATCTTGAGAGCTATCAAGCAACAACTAATGAGGCACATGCAGACACTGGCATGTATGCGCAGGCTGAGACACAGAAAGTTTTGTTCAGTCCTTGCAGGTCTTGTGACATCCATTAGGGAGAGGGTCACTGTGGGGGAGACGGGGACAAAAGGGATACACACTGTGTCTGATAGAGAGGATACAGAGTGTGAGGAGCTGAGCTCTACAGTCTTGCATGAGAGTGTGACACAATACGGCACCCTCACCCTGGTTGCAGTGTGGGTGAAGCATTCAACACCCCCGCTCTGTAACCTCAAAGCTACACAGCCAATCAGTAGGCAGCCTCTACAGGCCTTTATTCATTCAATTGACCTCCACTGTCACAAAGCCCAGCAAGGAAAAAAAGCCTGCATTCCTTTTATAGCATTTAATTGTACAAACCAATATTTGATTCAATATTTTTGCAACTCTATCTGATCATGCTCTACAGTTAGCTAATCTATGAGGTCTTTCTCTGTTACAGGACTGATTGTGGACGTCCCTCAGGCTGCTGCACAGGAATCAATGAGGATTAAACTGAGGTCAGACACCATCAAGTCGTCCCTCCTCACTGGTAGGCTGATTCACATTCATTCATTCATTCAGAATTGACAGCACAAGCATTAGTTATTATACATTTAAACACCGAAAACTTAATAACTACTAAACAGTAACTGAGTGTTTGTGTCCAGCCATACTGATAACCACTGCCCTGAGGTAAATACCAGTCTTGCCTAGCACCATATGGCACTGCTAGGTATTTAACAGCTTGCACACTCCCTCCTCAGTAGCAGATCCCACCCCTTGTGCCCAGCGGGCACAGCCATCCCCCTGTAGATTCTTATTCTGTGTTCAAGGGCGAGATTGTCCTTTAGATTGGGGAGGGGGGTGTAAACCAAAGAACGGGATGGGGCCTGTTGCATATCAGGCTGTCAAATCAGCATCAATAGTACCCACTGGATGAACACACATAAAGACGTGGTGGTATGAATGGACTGGTGGGCACACCCTGTGGATGCATAGCTGGCAGGTCAACAGGGGCTCTGGTGCCCCAAGTCTGACTATATATGGGCATTCTTTAGAGCGCGGTGAATCTTCCCTGCATACCATGCACAATTTGAGGAATCACATCTTTTTCTGTGTTATCATTACTCCCCCCCCCCCCTTTTTTTTTTTTTAATCCTTATATCCAGAGAGAGAGGCACCAGAGAAGGTCTGCTAAGCCAGCTGGGTCGCTTCCAACTGATAAAGAGGGAGAGAGGCTCACTGAGAATGTCTTTGTGTAGTGCAGTATGTTGAAATACTGTGGCTACTAAGGCATTATTTTAAAATAACTAATAAGTCAAATACCTCTAAGCGACTGGCTATTCAAAAGCATTGTTCCTTGTTGATGTGCTTATGTAGTATTTTAAAGCTGCTGGCTGTTATATTGCAGCTCACGCAGGGCTGATGGTGATTATCAATAGCAGGTAAATCTGGGTATTCAGCAGTAAAAATGTAAAAGAAAAACTACAAACTGATTAATCACCGCATATGATTTTTTTTTATTACTGAGCTCAATCTGTTTATAGATCCAGGCTTCACTTCCAATCAGACAAGAGGCCAAAGCCAAGTCAAGTGCTTTAACTTAATTTTCATTATGGCTGTCAGTCAAAAACTGCTGTGTTTTCAGAAGTAATCTGGCACCTCTCCAGGGGCCAGAGTGCAGCTGGAGAGCCAGCAGAGCGGCACGGCCACAAGAACCTTGACATGGCATTTCAGCTCAGCTCGGAGCAGCTTCGCGTTTTAATTCAGGGATAATATGAATGGCACAAATACAAACTAGTAATCTGAGCCTCTTAAATAATGGTTGATCTGAAGGAATCTGTGAACTATAGTTACTCCCATGTTTTTCCAGTAATCATCCTTCTGACAAACTCAACTATCAACATTAGTACCATTTCATCACACTGATGCTTGCCACCACTATAAGCTGTATTTTGAGGCAGTGGAGGTGCAGTTCCTTTCTTGCATCATATGTTTTGATGACAAAACCAATTTTTAACTGTCAACACTAATATTTAAGACTATAAACCTGATAAACTTCCATCTACAAATAACAGGTTATTCTCCTTGATATTCACAAAAACATACCCTTGAAAGTGAATGAATTATTGATATGACCGTCTGTGACTGCTTTATTTCTAGGTCGTCCAAAATATATAAATGCTAAACACACTCCTGTTGCTTTTTTTACAAAACACTTAAAGGAAGCTGTCTTAGAGGAATCAAAAGTCACCACAAATCAAAGAGTAGAGAAGCTTGGTCACATTGTGTTACCTAAAAGAGCCTTGCAAACTGTGACTGAGCTCTGGACAAAGCAGAAAAAGGCCTCAGAGGGGAAAAGAAACTCCACCCCGTTTTCAGTTGGGGGGCTGTTGTGATTATTCAGTCGGTTGGACTTTGAAATGCTGCAGACAAACACCTCCTTTCTGTGGTTCTAACTGACTGACTAGAGATCCAAATGAGCGAGGAGACAAGCTGAGCTTTGTGAGAGTGGTGAGCAGGTTCTGTCTGGAACTGGACAGCTGCTCTTCTACCAGTTGCGATCCCCCACCACTACCACCACCACCACCACCCTCCCTTCACTCTCAGTCCCTCTCTGCACATGCTCACAGGCCACATGCTCTTTCTGCCTTCCCTGATCGACAGCTGATCGACAGGAAGCTACTGCAGCAAAGCTCCAGCTACAGTAAGCCATGACTTCGTTAGCGACGGTTTGGCTTATCTCATGCTGGATGTTTTATGACTGGTGTCAACTGCATGCTAATCTGACAGCCCCTCGCTTGCACAAGCTCCATTCCCACACAGCAGCAAATAGAATTAGCATTGGACAGTGAATGGAGTGAGAGATTAAAGAGACAAAAAAAAAAAAAAAAAGAGGGAGAAGCGTAATTCTCTGTCCCATACGACCGGCTCAAAACCATCCGGTTTGGAAGATAGCATGCAAGCATCACACTTCATCCTTCCCTCTGCACTGATTTCAGGTGTGCACACAAATGCTTAGAGATTTGAGGGGGACAGGAGTTCAGTGTGCTGAAGGGATTGAATGCAGGTCACTGGAGCACTGTGGGTTGTCAGGACTAAATACTCGGCTTAGCTTGGTGCTTAGTGCACGAGCAAATTGATGTTTTTGGGGGCTTTTTTTTTTTTGCTAGCCTGCCTTGTATTAGCCTGTTACAGCCTGTGCTGGGTTTAGTAAGCTATGTAAGGGAAACAAAATGGAGCGTCTGTTGATTAGCAACAACAACACAATAAAGCTCTTTATAATATGGACTTCTACAGTCCATTTTTTCTTCCTTGGTCATGTCTTTCAACAGTGCAATGTTAATTTTCAACAAGGGGAAATGTGACACCAAGAGCAGATGGCTTAGAGTGATGGGATTCCCATCCAGCGAACTGGAAAAAAAAAAGTACTGATTTAAATAGGGTATGAAATAAAATAGATGATCTACCAGCAGGATTGTGACACACACCGCTTGCCTCGCCTACTTTAGTATGACAACATGATGCATCAGACTGTCTGACACACACCTTAGAGATGAACAATAACAACAGCAGCTGTTATTACTAAAAATAAAAAACAAAAAAAAACAAACAGCGTCCCCTTTCAAAATAAGCATCCCAAATGTCCCCTCTAAAGTCATGTCTATGTGATGCTTTGTTCCCCAACTTAAAAACACATTGACTATGCTGAGACTCCACTGTGAAAACAGGACAGGCCATGCTCTGCGCCTCCAACCAACCTTGTATACTTGTCCATAGGTGCCATTTCCAACTACCTCCACCAACTCAAATATCCCAGCTGGATCCTGGAAAGAAAAACACAGAATTAAATTAAATTAAAAAAAAAAGATGTGATGTAAGGTTTTAAAAATGGTATATATATATATATATAAACATCCTTGTCCACTGTGAGCCAGCTGTTGCGCCCTGGTCTACCCCTGCGTGCCAAACGCATCTCGAACAAAGGAAAACCAGACAGTGGCAACACCTCGCTATGGCTCAGCGCTCATTTTCAACACTCTTAACAACATCAGACACAGAAGAACAGCTTCAAACTTTCAGTCTGTCCTGGAGACATCTGTTAAATCGAGCTATGTAAAAGAAAAGAGAGAAAAGGAGCACACACACAAAAAAAACACACACACATCAACTCGGTTCAGCAGCACTCACCCGCAATGAAGCCAAGTCTATGTCTACTAGACTTTTAGCTGGGGAGTCGTTCGCCATCTTTTCAATAAAAGCCGATCTTCCTTATGTTTTTACAAAAAAAAACACAGCTGCTGTATCATTTGCGGAGTGTTCAGATGGTGAATTGAGTAAAGATCGGCGGGTATTCTTGGCTGTAAACGTTGGGATCTCGCTACTCCATGTTGAGGCAGCAGCAGCAGCGGGGCTCCCTGTTCGCTCTCCCTCAGCCTCTGCTGTCAAACCCCACACAATAACAGGACTTCCGGCAAGCGCTTTCAACATAAAAGCCTGACGTGTACTCTTTATGACCAAGCGTGAGGCATCAAACCAGTGGCGCCCCCAAGGGGGGGCCATGGCCACCCCTGGAAAACTGCTGGCCACCCCACTGGCCCCCCCAGAGAATACCCCTCCTCCCTTTAATAAATCATATTCAGTTCATACAAATCATGCAGTCATCTTCAATCAAGAAAT
>JAVQJX010179085.1:0-12688 GCA_036025115.1 Ambassis agassizii
CGCAGGAGAGCTGCGCCCCGAGAAGCTCCTATCTCTTGCATTGAAGAGAAGCAACTGCGCATGTACAACTTAAAGCGAGAGTCTATGAGTAAAGATTTTTGCGCCCTGGGGAGGAAACACGTGACCAATCATTAACTTTAAATGACGTAGATGAACACAACAACTTTACTCAGTAGTATATATTATTTATCTTGCTCATCTAAAAATGTTATACATATATTTCGAGGTACTTTTTTTAATTTTATGTTTTTTTCTTGTGGGGAGTGGCGAGTGGTGGGGCGGCGCCCTCTATTGGCCAGCCGCCACTGACATCCATGTTATTCTGTTTGCATTGCATCCCCAATGTCTTCTTTTTCTGGTTTTCTGGTCCTAGATTCACCGTCTGTAGTGTTATTGTTTTTGGTTCAGCCGAGTCCTCGTGCTCACACTAATATTGTAATCTGATCAGAGATAAATGTGAGCACTCAGTTTATACAAAAAAAAAGGAATTAAAATAAGTGTTCTGTCACTAACAGATAAACTGAGTCCAGTTCTGTGAGGTTTGAACGGTGATTAGATAATAGGGTTCTTTTGTGTGTGTGTGTGTGTAGTTTCTGTACAGTGCAGAGTTGCGTTCATAAGAGACGGTGCTCAGACAAGCTTGCGCTGATTTCTTACATAAGTGAATCATCGTGGAAGGAGGGTGAAGAAGCCTGAGTACTAAATAAGCATAAACGCTTCAACAGGAACGCCGCACAACACACACACACACACACACACACACACACACACACATGCAGCAGCAGCAAGACAAAGGAGGGGTTGCCTGACAAAAGCATGTTCTCTGCTGAGGGCACAAAGGGTCGTTTTCTGGGTTTTAGATACACAATTCCTCTTTTCTTTCCACAGGAATTTCTAGTTAGCTTGTGTTAGCGTCTGCTCACAGGTGCTGATGGGTAGTGTAAGTACTTAAGCAGTATACTAAGACTTTCTGATGAAGTCGGTTCCATTTTCAAGCTAAGTAAGCTAATTTAGCAGGTATTTAATGTGCAATTTTTGACATGTTTGTCAAAGTGGATGATTAATACAACTTTAACTTGGAGTTTAAGCATGCTACTAGCTAATCAAAACTGCTGTTTGTGAGGTATTGTTTTTCTGAATGGATCTTGAAGCTTGATCCCCTTTCTCATGCATTTCTTTCTGATGTAGGATGTAAGATAATGATAATAAAAAAAAATGTGTATAATTTCAAAAATAGATGGCTGCCAACCTGAAATAAGCCTCCTCCATATTGAATGTCTTTGCTAAATATTTACATCTCCACATTCTCTCTGTCTCTCTTGGCTGTGCTGAAACTCAGAGGATAATTAGGATTCCAGAAGTAAGCGCTGTGTTTTCACAGAAATCTCTACCTCATGGAGTCGCCCCCACAGGAGACCCTCTTGGTCCTCTTATCTGTTTTCCAGGCCCATGTCTCTTCTTCTGGACATTTACCGTCCTTCCTCCCCTGAGGAGCTTCACTCCCCTCTTTAAACATTTCCAGGTGAAAAGAAGTGGAGATTTATTGTATTTTAACAGCACGTTTCTGCCTCTCTTTTTTTTTTTTTTTTTTCCTTTTGAAACACATGTTCACTCGCGGCTAATGGTTTGAATTAACCGAAGATACACAGCAGCCTCTTCAGGGTGCACTCAGACTCAGAGATGTGGCCACTCAGAGATCCACTCTGGAGGCTATTCATAGTTTGAATAACCAGCTGACATGTTGAATAGGTAGCGTCTGTTATGGGCCTTCTATGTATATCACTGAAGTGTAGTTGAAAACAGGCACGTCTGGTCAGAAGTGTTCTTTCTATACATTGAAACTTCACCTACCAGAAAAACAAGCACATTTCCTAGAGGATAAGTTCATTTTTACACAAATTAATCAAGCAATATTTATGTAAAATGTCTCATTTTCCTTTTTTGCACATTGTGGTGTTTTAAAACAAACCATTCAGTCAGTGCAGGACGGGTCTGTATACCTGCTACTGGCAACACTGTCTAAGTCCATTTATCACCAACTTACTTCTGCCTCACAGTCTCTTCAGGTGCAGGCAGGAAGAGGCGGTATTCAGCATTTTTTGTCAGGACATATATATATATATATATATATATATTTTCTGAAGCACTTCGTGTCTCGTTGCTGCTGCTGCTGGGAACGCTGCCAGGCTGTGTTAGTGCAGAGTGGGACATGATCGTTGTCCCACCTGATGATGCAAAGTGCAAGCAAGGACGATCTATCGATGATGCATCAGCGTGGGTGTTTGCACTGAGCGCTGATCATCTGTCCGTCTGTGCATCCTGAACATCAATTCATTTTTTCTCCACCCCTGGTCAGTGGAGTATGTTATGCTCAAGTATATATGTTAAGTATCAAATCCACCTTACTCAGGGTTTTTTTTTTTCATATCCTCATTGTTGCTGCGGTGATCAATAAGCCTCCCTCACCGTGGCAACGGTTGCTACGCGCAGTGTTTGGGTGTTTGCTTGCTAGCGGTTTTATCGACAGCATGAATTCCTCAGGAGAGTGTGTGTGTGTGTGTGTGTGTGTGTGTGTGTGTGTGTGTGTGTGTGTGTGTGTGTTAAATAGTGTTTAAAATGAAAGAGAATTCCGCAATTGATCACATCCTGATAGCTTTATCAATGCATCTAGTGGAACTAATTTCTGTCTCAGAAGTGATGAGCAGCTGAAGATCACATAAATACTTTAACATACACATCTTAGAATCATATAGAGGGGATTCTATCATGTTGCATTATGGGAAATGCAGGCTTCATTGTTTGGTTTGGACGTTTTTTAACGTTGTTCCCTTGCTATTGTTAGCAGCTTTTTTTTTTTTTTTGGCCATACAGGCTCCATAAGTTACATAAAAACATTTGCTAATGTGAGTTCGACTTCACACTAACTTCAAACATCAGTCGAAGTTGCCATTAACCCTAAATTTAAGGTTTCTTATTGATTAGGTCATTAGTTGCAACCCAGAAACAGACAAATCCATATTTCACTGAAAAAGTCTGTGACCTCAAAAGTGAATCAGTGCCGAATCCTTTTTACCTTTATTAGGAGTTTAGATGGATGCTGTGATGCTGCAGACATCACTGAAGTTTTGTCTATAGTTTTATACTGTCTGTGGTCATTTCCCTGTACAGGGTCATTGCTTGAGGCCAAAAACATGCAGTAAAATATTTTGTGCCACAGGGAGCAGAAAATTAGAAAGTCTAACACAGACTGAAGCTTTTTGCTGCTGCAGACAGGATGGATTTCACTCACTTCCTGTGAGAGAAGTGTGCTGCTTTTCAGGATTTCATTTTGTGAGGGGAAAAACGGGAAAATTCAGTCTCATGTGTGGAAGCTCTGCTTCTATGGACTGCCTCAGGGCAGCACACACATGCCTGTTTGAAGTTGAAGGATTCAAGTTAGCGCCTTGTATGTCAAGCTAATCATTCACTTCACTGGCTAAGGAATATACAGTATACTGTATATGTCTGTTCACCATTGGCACTGATTGATTTGACTCAAAAATCTGCTACTAAAAGGCCTTAAAATATAATAAAGTCTCTTCTGAACGCATAATTTGTCCATTTTCTTAAATGTGTTTAATAGCAGAATTAGCTTGTAGCCAGTCGTCCCCAGTTTAAACTGGTAGCAGAGAAACTGGGACGCCGTGACGCATCACATCACAGCTCGCAATGTGACCCGTCTCCCAGTAGACAAGCTTTACCAGCCCCACGACGAGCGCTTACACCAGTAGACCCAGTTTGCTGTACACTGCATGTGTGTGACGGGGTCAGGTCACATGGTTCTGCCGGATGACTTGTTGCAATCGTGCTGAGGCTGGCACATTTAATTGTGAGGGATGGGGTCGCAGAGGGGTACGATGGGGGGGGGGGGTTCTCTCTCACACACACACACACACACACACACACACAGAGTGTAGGGCTGAAACACTGCACGTTCATTCTGTGGCTGACCTGTTTGCTAACCACATTAGCGAAGAATAAAAGAGGGTTTAATAGGAAAGATTGCAGTTCTAATGTCTGCTTCAGGAACAGATGAGCAGCAGTGCTTCATCACACACAAAAAGAGTGAAGCGATTGTTTAAACCATCAGCAAATAGCTACAGTAGTATTGATTAAGGGATGAGCTGGATCAGTCTGATTAAGCTCAGCAGGTGATCGATCAGACACAACCTGACTGTCCTTGAAGGCATCATCAAGGAGAGATTTTAAATATGTCTGTAGCATGATATTTACATTAAGAGTTAACTGATGGTGTATATGCATATAATGCTCTGTATACTGTAGCTGTTTCATAACACATCATCTGCATTCACCCTCAGTTTAGAGGCACACACACACACACACACACACAGACACACACACACACACACACACAGTGGAAACAGTAATGTGATAGATCTCTTGCAGAACTTTGTTGCCCCTAAAGTAAACTGTCCTCTGTCTCTCTCAGTCCTGCTCTGATCACTTCATTATTCAGCCAAAAATGAAAATACTTCCAAAGAAACCATGACAACAGCTCCACAGAGGCTGCTGCTGCTCGGATAAGAGAGAGAGAGAAGAGGAAGTAAAGAGGCAAGCGTAACATCTCTGCTCTCCTCTCGCGCTCTTTTGCATAATTTGTTTTTTGGGAGGATTAGTGTGAAAAGGTTGGGGGGAGTGCCTTTGTAATTGCTATCATTTTGTACAATGGCTCCTCACCCATGAGCATCAACAAACGCAGACATCAAAGGGAGCGTAGCTCGAGTGAAGGAGGAGACATGAGGGAGTTTAGGATGGAGGAGAAAGGAGGCCAGAAGGAGGCGAGTGCTGATGTACGAGGGGGGGGGGGGGGGATGAAGCTGTCGTGGTTCAAATTCAAATTATCACTGTTCATGTAGCAGAATCAAACAGAACAAGGCTGCTTTTTTTTTTTTTACATTTTTCATACAGCTGAGAGCTTTTTTTTTTAAAAAAAAAATTATGTTGTGCTTTGTTCTGCTCTTCGTTCACTGATGCCTTTTGTTAGCTGACATTTGGCACGGCACCAAGCGGAGAGCTTCCCGGGCCTGAAGAGCAAAACCAGAGTAATCCCGACTCGGAATAAAACATTAGCTCTGTTTCACTGTGTTGGCTCACTTTCCTGTTTTCATAGCTGTGTGCTCGCAGACTGTCGATCAGGTTTTTTTTACAATCTGAGCAGTTACACGGATTTTCAAACAGCTTGTCATTAACTATAGAAGGCGCTGAAGAAGTCCAGTCATCCAGACAAACAGAGCTGCATTTTCTGTGGCTGAGGATCAAATCAAAGCATATTTGGCACATTTTCATTAAATACTTAATATTAATTAATATTATTAGTTTTTTTGCCTATTTCTTTTACAATTAGGTAGAAATTAAGTTAATTTATATCTGTATTAAATGTTTTTTACTGGAATTAACAAGACTAATACATATATCAACAAGATATCTTATATACATGCTAACTTTCATAGCATCTTTTATGTCTGATTTTAGCATCATAATGCTTCACATGAAGCTGCTGCCCAACATAACGAGAGATAATGGGACAGTATAAACACAAAACTAAATTAAGCTTTAAATATAAAAACATAAATATTAAATATAAAGTTGAATTATAATATGAGATAGTAGGACTGTTAGTATCCCACTGTCTGCTAGTGTGCAGCTAACGTTCTGTAGCATTACTGCTAACATAAATGCTTTTTTCATACAGCAGCGCAACATAATTTCTGATGACATTATGCAGCATCGTCTGCTGTCGCATTAGAGAAAGTCTTCATGCAGCTAATTGTGTCATTATATAGAATCAGTGTCGTTTTCAGTAGTTACTGTAGGAAGCTAATTAGCCGTGATTATACAGGTCGCTGCTATGAAGCAGGGGGGGGGGGTAACCTTTCTCACAGCAGACGGAGGCAGGCGCTTGGCTCGGTGTTGCACAGTAGGAGGTGTGTGTGTGTGTGTGTGTGTACTTAAGTCTACATGGCCCAGCAGACGGTGCAGTAATAGCATTAGCTGATGCTTGCCTGGCCGCCTGCAGGAATGATGAGTTTTAGAGAGGACAGTAATTAATAGAGCCTCCTCTGTCTCTATAATGCAAGTTGAAATGATTTTCATTCTGCGTAATTAAACACTCAAAATGCATCAGAGTAATGTAGTATCAGTGCAGAGTCTATTAGTTTACACTGTGTTTAGCCATTAGACATCTCAGCCTTACAAACGGGCTCCTGTTAGCTTTGGATCAGAGGGATAAAATCTTATCTGATTACAATTGTAATTACACCCACAGCCATTAGAACATTAGGAGGAGGAGGAGGTGTTAACTGTAGTCACAGAGACATGAACTTTGAATGGTTTCCCACAAAGCCATCAGTGTAACCTACCTGCAGGTGGAAATGTGATCCTGGATACTTGGGTCTTGTTTGAAGGTGGCTCAGGTGGTTGCACTGTTGGTGTGTTAATGTGTGTGTACTCCTGTGTGCCAGAAGGTAAATGGGAAGTTTTTAGAGTAGGTACATAATAAAACAAAGTGTTTACATGCAGTTTATAAGCCTGTCTAACTTAAAAACATGGTAAGGGGATTCTTTCCCACTTGAATGCCATGTAAAGCTAAGCTAACCATGTGCTAGCTTCACTTCCTGCTTCCTGTTTTACAATAGTTAATTATTAATAATAATAAAAAAAACATGTGATATGAAGTAAGGACACATTTATACTTCTTCCTCTGACGACCTGCTGTGTCCTCAAACGAGTTTATCTCCTCACAAAGATTTGACCTGATCCTGAGCTGCTCTGTCAGTTTGTGTTCTTTGAACTCTCTCATGTTGTATAAGTGCGATAAACCCTCCTGAGACCTGCTCATAATTTAAAGTTTGTACTTTTAGTTGTCCGTCCTTCTTTCTCTGCCCTCTCTTTTTCTATCCTACTATTTTCAGAGTTCCACTTTTGAGCAGCAGGGCAGAGTCCTCATCTCGTTGCCGTGGCAACATCCCCATGGCTCCACGACACACTCCCCCCCCACCCCCGCCCCCCCCTCATTTTGTTTTGTGTTAATTTTCTCCTTCCTTCCTCGATTTCCTGTTGTCCCACACAAGTTCTAAAATCTCTTATTTTCTTTTTGGGGATTTCAGCTGAATCATCAGTTGTTTGAGTCTTTGTGTGGACATATTTTGTGTGTCGGTGTCGGCAGTAGCAACAAGGCCAAGCAGCTGCTGAAAGAGTCCACCTTTTCCCCATGTGTAAGGATGATTGTTGTAATTAAAACAGGCCTCAGTTTGTCACCAAACATGAGCTTTCTAGGTATTGTTTTGATGCTTTGGCTTCGTGTAGCAGGCCTCACTGATGTCAATGAGGCAAAGCGCCTGTGGGCCAAAAGTCAAGTCAAGTTTGTGTGTTTTTTTTTACAAGGTGTGTGTCAGAGAGATGGTGGAGCCGCATCATTTCATGCATGTAAACCAGCGTCAGGGACCAATCTTAACAGCATCCCTCCTGAACACACACACACTCTCAGAGTCACACAAAGATGGGGAAGACCCACTCGAGGTTGGACACAGGGGAGTCAAAGGAAGAGATATTCACCCTTACTGATTTATTAATGATAGCAGGCAGAGAAAGAGAAAATCTACACAGAAATGTGAGGAAGACAAATAAGAGATGAAGAGGTAGCAAAGGAGGATGAGGAGAACTGCATGTATTATTAAACAGTCAGAGTGTTAGATTATTTACAACAGCTGGAGGAGGAGGTCGATACTGGCTCACACACACACACACACACACACACACACACACACACACACACACACACACAAGAAAGCTTGATCACGCAGTTAAGACAAGACAGCACAATCTGAGGTGGTTTGTGTAATTGAATGTCAGAAGCTATTAGAGCGAGGAAGGGTGTGTGAGAGAGACGTAAAGAGGACAATCTAGTCACTTTTTATTAAAGCTGGCATGTGTGCTTCAGTCTGGACAAACACATTAAGCAGCACACACACACACACATTTGTGTCATGCACAAGTATTTGCATGTCTCCACACACACAATCTCGCCTTCATCCTGGAAAAATTAATTGTGCCAACGATTGTATCACAGACGTGGGAGACGGTGTGAGAATGGCATGTTTCCAGAGCACTGACCTGAGAAGACACATACACACACACACACACACACACACACACAGGCCCAAAAATAACAAGCATGTCCCACATTGAGAGTTCACTCCAAACTGAGACGAGCAGCTTCCTCTCACGTGTTCGACTTCTTTACTGTCTCTCATGACGATTTGCTTCAAAGAGCAGATTACACTCCAGGCTAAATTTAATTGCAGTGGCTCTTTTTTAAGTCAGTACACATTTTAACTGATAAGTCACTGCAGAAACAACTGCCTATCACAACCTGCCTTAACAGTATTAGCAGCCATTAGCATCAGACATGCTAATATTTGGGCTACTATAGCAGTGCACATCTCAATCATGTCTTTGCTGTCAAACATTAAATGCTCTCCTCTCTGCTGCTGCTAGTTGCCATGTCAACCCTCATCACACTCCTCACCACCACCTCCAGTCTCCAGACCACATGAGGGTTTCCTATTCTTCACATGGCCACACCTTCCTCCGCACAATAATAATCATGATGTCACAAGGGGGGATTGTTAAAATGGCGGGTGTGCTCCATGTTTCTCTCTAGTACCACTCATGCCAAGCTGTGTTAGCAGTTATAGTAAGACCAACTGCATGTACACAGAGCATGGCCAGGAACGATATGAATGGTTATTTACTGATCTGTTTTTGTGTGTCGCCTCATTATGCAGCTCTGTCCTGGCTGCTCTCTTTCAGTGCTGCTGCCCTTTCCCTGCTCTTCTGTCTCTCCATCTCTCTGGCCACAGTTGCGGCTCGTTAGCACCGTTTAGAAACTTCTTTCCGGCTCATTTGGCTCTTGGCTCCATCGACATTAAACAGTGTGATGAGTGACTGCGCCCTACGGCGGACATGACACCTCCCTTTCCATCAGGACTCACAGCTGAACATCAACTCATTTTTGTCCTCAGATCTGTCTGTAGGAGGGAGAGGGGGGATACAGATCTGAGATTTGATGCTGAAAAACCCTGACAGTCATCTAAATAACAGTGTCTTTCTCCGTCTCTTCCTCAGGTGTAAACCAGCATGCCGTTGGTAAAGAGGAACATTGAGCCCCGGCACTTGTGCCGCGGAGCGCTGCCGGACGGGGTGACCAGTGAGCTGGAGTGTGTCACCAACAGCACGTTAGCAGCCATCATCAAACAGCTGGGCAGTCTGAGTGAGTCTCTTACTGTTTGTTTATAGCATTTATAGGTATTTTAGCGTTAGCATTGCTTCACAGAATTTAGGATTTGAATAATTGATTGTATGTTTAACTCCTGTTTGCACAACAAGAAAAATACATAATTTCATGGAGGCAAAAGTAAAACCTGGTGGCTAACAAAAGTAGCTAGCACATGGCTAATAACATTCTTTCAAATTTGGATTGTTTACCAAAGAGAGGCTGTCTGGATTGAAGTGTTTTCCTTGTTGTTGATTGTGCCGTGATGGCTTTGTTTCATGTTTGCGAATGAGCAACTGAAGCACAAAGAGCTTCAGAACACAATCTCTGTGTGAAAGTGGTTTCACTTCAAGCCCAGAAAGCTTTCTTACAACTATGTTTCCATGGTAACAGATACAGGAAATGACTGCTCAGCTCACTGCATTTTGATTAAACTGCACAGAAACTTCCACAAAGCAGCACACAGTGTTGCCAGTTGGTCTTTCCACGTAGTCGAGGAGATGTTATTTACACTCCCATCCCCTCAGGTCATGTGACGCCCATGTGAGCAATCACATCCCAGCGTGATCTAATGAATTCACTAATGAATTCAGAGCTGAAAAACACTCATTGCCTTATGAAAAATGGCACGCGCTGGCGGTTGTTGATGGAGGGGAAAAAGGTGGAGTCTGATGTGCAGCTCATTAGAGAATCATGAAGACAGTGACAGCTGATGAACATGGACCAGAAGTCATTCAGTGGAAATGTGTGAAGGAAAAAGAAAAGGCTGCTTAGATTTGATTAACAGTTCAGAGCTAAGTGAAATTCAGCGTGAATGACTGAGCGCTCTGCCTCTGCTCCATCTGTCAGGCTGTGGGCTGAGACGGAAAGAGCCAGAGAACGATAAAGGTTATGCAGCTGGTGTGAGCGAGTGCATGTTATTAGGTTTAGAGGTGATGGTGTTATTGAGGAATGACTGCATTTTTCTGTTCAAATCTGTGGCGCTCTCTCTCTGACCCACAGACAAAAAAAAGAGCCTTTTAAGTATTCAATGTGACAGGTGCACAGCAGGAGACGGCCCGACCTGCTGCGACAGACGGAGGGAGGCGGCAGAGCAGTGACGGCATCGACTGACCTCCATCGCTCTGATTTTTCTTCTGCTATTTTTAGATGGAACTCTTTTTTTTATATTTATTTGAGCTGTTTCTCACAGAGCATCGTGAACAAAGTGATAAAATAGTGTGTTTCACTCATCAAACCCTCCTGGACTGCTAATAGATAGACTCTGTTTGATGATTGTGTAAAGGATGGCGTGTCACAACAATGACTAGATTGCTTCACACTTTATGCTGTGTCACTGTAAAATAAACAATAATGTGTGCATTAATTGTGTTCATGTAAACAAAAAAATGTTCATCTAAAATACAATATCCTTCTATAACAGCGCGCAGAAACCTTTGCTGTGTGATAAAACAAGGATTAATTCACTATAATGCATACATAGCAACAGTCTGTTATACATAGCAACGGTCGGTCACGCATAGCAACCGTTGCTCTACATGTCAGACATCCTCAGGCCTGAGATGTGAAGCAGAGCTCAGCTCAATCTGAAAAGTATAAATGTTTCTGGGATGAAAGAAGTTAAAGTTTGATATCAAACGTAACTGTGTGTGTGTGTGTTTCTGTCCAGGTCGCCATGCAGAGGACATTTTTGGCGAGTTGTTTAATGAAGCCAACAGCTTCTACCTGAGGATGAGCAGCCTGCAGGAGAGAGTGGACCAGCTGGCTGTGAAAGTCACCCAGCTCGACTCCACTGTGGAGGAAGGTGTGTGTCATTTATCAGGCACTGTGTGTGTGTTTTTTATCCTAATGCCTTGTGGGTAGTGAACAGATATTGGTGATGTCTTCCTGAGGATTATGATATTATGATGAGTGTTATCTAGGGATTCAGGTGTGTGTGTGTGTGTGTGTGTGTGTGTGTGTGTGCGCATGTGTTTATGCAGCTGTTATGACTGGTCCTGTCTGTGTTAATATACTTGTTTTTAAGTTCTTGTGGGGACTTGCATCCGCCCTTGGAGACTAATGTCACCATGGGGGACAAAATCAAAGTCCAGTGCTTCCTTTTAGAATCAAGAGTACACTTGGTGTTAGGTTTACTGTTAAATAACCACAAAGAGCAAGGGAATGCATTAGCACACTCGAATGTCCCCAGAGCGATGGCAAAGTCTGTGTGTGTGTGTCAGTGCTTCCCCCCACAAAAAGCAGCCTGCAGCAATTTAATGGGTGCAGTGATGAGTTATTGATAAGAGGTCTCCGAGGCTGCTATTTTATTTTGTGTGTGTGTGTCTTGTTTATCTATCTTTTTTGGGACCAGTAGGAATGAGGACATTTGTGAGGACTGTCTCATGTTTGACTTGATTTTGTGGTGCAGGTTGATGTATGTGTATCTGTGCGGTGCATGTGAACAACCTGTTCCGCTTTCACTCTTTGTGTGTGTGTGCCATCGTTGTGCTTTCAGTGAACAGGCTGTGTTCCTAAAAGGCTATTACACTCACGTAAATGTGCGTTTGTACAGCATGAGTTAGGATCATTATTTGGCATCTTTACGCTTTTCACTGTCTCTGAAGGTCAATTTTGTTAATGCAGTTACTGATAGACCCACACATGTACAGTGGCAGGATTACAGAGCTGTGTATGGTGGCCCCAGAGGCTCAAACTAACTCGCTTTTCATATGAGAGACTCCTCTGTCTCACTTTTCATCCTTTTTTTCTCACACCCCTCTTCCTCCTTCTCTCTCTCTCACCCTTTATTCCCCCTCTCTGTCTCTCTCTCGCTCACTCGCTCCTTGCTGATACTGCCGAGTCATTCTGCAGCACAGACTGGGATGAAAACATAAAGCTCAGAAGTCCTATCCTTCGCTTCCTCGATTTTTTTTCACTCTCTTTCATCTCCTTCTCTCTTCATCTCCACGCCACCATCATCGCCTCCCCCTCTTCCTCCTCCTCCTCCTCCTCCTCCTCCTACACACGAAGCATCTGTTTCCTACCACGCATTCCCTTACTGGTCCGTCTTCTCCTTCATGACCTCCTTTATTTGTTTTCTTTGACTAACTGCAGACTGGTGGATGATTTCTAGTATGTAGAAAAGTGAGGAGAGGAGAATGAATTTGTGGTAAGAGGGAGGAAGAAGGGGGAGGTTAGGATTGAGAGAAAGGGAGGAAGAAGATGGTAGAGAGCAGTAAGAGAGGGGGGAGGAGGAAAAAGGTGAAAGAGGGGAGGAAGAACATGAGATGGGGGGATGGGATGAGGAAGGAGAGGAAAGAGAGTGAAAAAAAATCGAGGAAGCGAAGGATAGGACTTCTGAGCTTTATGTTT